>APFE030600468.1:0-14251 GCA_000404065.3 Pinus taeda | reverse complement strand
ATATATTGTGTTTCTCCGTTTCCAAAATTTGGGGGGGTCACGTTTCGTACCCGTGCCCATTTCGGAAACTCGTACCCGTTTCCCCGTTTCATGCAACTTAGATAACATGATATGATATCTATACATAAGAGATTCCCTGTTTTTGAAACATACTCATGATCATTGCCTACTGTTTTATGTCAATCATGGAGATCCATGAAAGCATCTAAAATTTATGACCCTTGATTCATATTTTATCTTTCATTTGAGCACTGATAATTTGGCTATTTGATGCAGGCTGTTAAAAGTCCAAGTCTCCAGTATTCTCACTTCATTTCCTTGCCACTGGCTGTTCACACAGAACTTGTAGAGAAGCTCACAGACTTTCAAAACTCTGTTCTAGCTTTAAGTGGTAGTGCTGGCAAAGACGAAAGTGACTCTGACAGCAATTCAAATGCTGAATCTTCCGACGATGATTTTGAAGGTACAAAAATTGCAGTTGACCTGAGTGTTGAAGATAATACTGAGCATGTCAAAGTAGAAATGTTGGAAATCCCTGTTAATAATGAAAGCTCCAAGATTCCGGGATCAATTTCTGGAATTAAGAGTACTCATGCACATCCAGCAGATGATAATTCTAATGAAAAAGAAGCTGTTGCAGTCAATCTCAATGTAGATGGTGATAATGTTCGTGTCAAGTTAGATGTCAAGAGCATCACTCAGGATGTGAATGCAAAATCACAAACCTTATATTCTCGAGCAAGTAAGACTATTTCTATTTCAGATCAATGAAGTAAATTTTTCTTGACAGTTTGATGATTTTTTTTTCGTAAGTTTTCAAGGTGTGATTTATTATTCAACTTCTTTAAGGAGCTTTGTTATCATTGCGTTTGCTTTCTCAAGGCAAGCAATCTATTGTAACTATAATAAGTGTTTGCAGGGTGGGGAATAGATAAATCAATTTTCATCAAGCCAGCAACCTTTCATCTGACTGTTCTTATGCTGAAGCTGTGGAATAGTGAACGTGTTGCTGCAGCAGCTGAAATTCTGAGAGTCAGAATCTTTTACCTGTGTAGCTGTAAACATCCAAGGTTTTGCTTCTTTATACTATTAATGTTTTATTTCATTCTCATACTTGATGTTTGCAGAATGTTTCACCAAAAGTAAAGGAGGCTTTGGAACGTCACCCTATTGCAGTGACTCTGAAGGGCTTGGTAAGATCTTATTCGTTTAAATATGGCTATTTCCCACAGTAATATCCTAAAATGGGAGTCTATACAAGTTCATTTTAACCAGAACTGCAGCGTTTCAGATGTAGTTTGCCGTGCTTCGTATTGATTGAATTGTTTATTTATCTGAAGACATGCTCTTGGACTCAGAATGATAGATTTAACTGGATTCTATTTCTATTTTCACGTATTATAATCTATGCCATTGTTAATGATGCATGCTATTTGTTTAGAAATTAGACATATAGGTTATGTTTTCAATCTGGTATGTTATGTCATGGATCTTAATTCTAATCTTCATGACATTTTAAGCCTTAGGTTTAGGTCTAGTAATTCAAGCAACATGTTATTGGTTGAGTTACTTTTATTGGAGGCATCGCAAACACCAGATGGGCAAATTTGTACTGCTAGTAATAAATGTATATGAATGTCAGAAGTTAGAGCCAGATATATTCATACTGGGTGCCTCCTGGTGCACCCATCCCTAGCTAGTATTGGGTTGTGTCCTACAACACGGATGGACAGGTGCAATGCAGATCCAGTGATCCCTGTTTATCACAGTGATTCATCAACCATAAAGGTTTATGCCACCACCTCTATAAACCATTAAGGGAATTTTAAGGTAAAAAATGGGCCTCATAACAAAAAATGTACTAACGAAATCAGCTTCAAAAGAACCAATAAGATTCAAGATGATGATGTCATCCCCAGGGGTCTTCTCAAAAGTATGTAGAGTGGGTTCTCATTGGATGTGGAATTCTACATCCAACAACTGCCTCAACTGCCTACACTTGATATTTGAGTAAACCTGTAAGGAGATAAGCTGAAAATAGAATAAGAAAAAATACTTTTCTTTCTTTTCCTTTAATATTTTATAGTTCTTATTTTATTATTTTCCTTAGGAGGCCCATTTTAGACGTATAAATTCCCCTAATGCTTCCTTATCTGCTATTCGTTGAAAAATTGAATTGTAAGAAAAAAGATGATCAAGCATATACATTTCTTTGTGAGAACCAAGGTGAACCATCGTTGATGTTTGTAGCTTAGGGAGATACTTATGTGTAGGCTGAAGTGTCTAGGTATGGGGAAGTTGCCTAATAGACTCTTAAACTTAGCAATTGCATTTGTGATTAATGTAATTGACTTCTATAAGACAAAGTGAATTAATTTAATGAAATGCAAAGGTTTTTGCATCAGTGAATAAGATGAATCTCAACCATCAATCTCAAGTGACATTGACATTGAGATTGTAATGTCCTGTTCTAATTAATTGGCCTAAAGAAAGGATGCAGTAGCCTATCTAACCCCATAGGCTATAGTCATTTGTAAAGGGGGATTTGGGAAACCCATTATTTGATATTATTGGGGTAACATTAGATAATTTGTGGTAAATAGAGGAAAACTTGTTAGCCCCTCAAATTAAAATTAGGAGGGAAGATTCCAAAGGGAATCTATAAAAAGGAGAGACAAGGATCATTTTAATCATCATGGATTGTTGATATTTATGATTTATGGGCCGAGGCTTGTTAAAATTTGGCAGCCCCAAGATGAATTTCCCTAAGGAGAAATTCCCTAGCTCGTATTTAATTATGAAAAAGAATAATTTTTATGGTCGGTCTCAATTCAGTGGAGGGAAATATGCTATTTGAATTTAAATTACTGCCAAGGATTCCAGGTCGAATTCAACTCAAAGCTCATGACCTCTTACAGAAACAACTATATATACCTGTTGATGCTGCTTGGCACACACAATTAGGTTAGTGTGGGAAAAGTACTTAACCCCACAAGGTGTGGCTTGGTGGCGAACTTAAGAGATGGGGTTATCACCTATTCCCAACTCTCTCTGTTAAAGCTCTTTCCTAGGTAAAGTTAAGGGGGGTGGTCCCTAATGAAAAGTTAGATGAAATGATGCGAGTTTCTAGGAGATCTTAAGTCAGTGGGACTACAAATTATGAGCAAGCTTAGTGACCAATACAAGATATGGATTCAATAATCAATTAAAAATATTTTCAATGATCATTAACACATCATTCAAAAGATAAACATCAATGCCTTAATGATTGCTTCAAGAAAAGGAAAGGCTTGCTCAAATGTAAATACTGAAAATGAGATAATGAGTAGTCCTGCAAAACAAATGAATGTTAGATAAAAAGATTGCAAGATATAAATTGTGCTTTAACGAAATTCTTAAATAAAGATGCTATCATTCATGAGCACAAGCATGTATAGTAGCAATTTAAAGGACAATGACTTGCAAAATGGAATTAAATGAACCAAAGGCTTGCTTGCAAAAGAAAAATGTTTTACTTGCTAAATGAGATACTTCAACAATGAAAATAACAACTTCAATGGATAGTTAGGTTATTCACCACAACAAGTACATAAGATAAATTTGCAAGTAAATTGGAAAATAAATGAGTTAGAATGATAGGCAACCTAGCTAATGTGAGATGCAATTATCTTGCTAAAATTTTAAACTAAATCCCTATTCTAGGTGAGGGATTTTCCCTTCAACCTCTTACCAAAGGGTAAATATTGGAGTCATTGCAAGGAAGAGGGGCTGAGGAAGCTCTTTTCTTCGTTAACGATATCCTTCCCCTAATCCTTACAAGACATGTGTGCCTTCGTTTCTACAAGGGGACAAGGCCACCTACATAACTGCAGGGCCACACACTTTACGTTAATCCATACCAATTGGAAGAACTTACAAAGAAAATCTTGGCCTTATTATTTCTATTCAACCAAACTTATGCTTGGAGGTAAATTTTAAGTATGCAAGATCTAAAACTAAAATGCCTAAATGATTTTATGTTATTAGTGTTTTCAAAGGAAAATGCTTCAAAGTAAATGGATAAATTGCTCACAATAAATTGTATCAATGACTGTAAATATTACTCACAAGCATGTAAGAGTAAATGGCATGTAAACATAAGCTTCATAAATGACCAAGATTTTGCAAATTTGCTCCAACTAAAAATCTTAACAAAGGATGTACCAATGGGCAATATAATTGAGCATAAATTGACATTGAAGCATGTATCAATTGAAATGTAGCCAAGAGTAAAATGCTTGCTTGTGAAGTGAGCAAAATGATTGCTTAAAATATATGATCAATGCAACAAGTAAGCATATAATGAGGGAATGTATTCCAAAGAAGCAAAATGCTAAGTAAACGAGTTAAACTTGCCACATAAAATTTAGAGTACTTGTATTTGCTCAAAGATTGTGCATGGAATGTAAGAGATGGCAAATACTTGAGAAATATAAAACAAAGTAAAATTGAAATTATATGTGGATACTATGTGAGTCAGATTGTCAAAAGAGTATGTAAATAAAAGTGAGAAAACTAGAAAAATGAGATGCAAGTCAATCCCCCACAAAAATCCTCCCTCTAAATGAGGAGGGATGCCATGGGTAAAATCCCAAGCTTCCGCAAGAAAATTTGTAACTTTAATTAAATGTTACAATGAGGAGAGGACCTTTTAGAAGGCTGTCCAAAAGATAAAGGAGAAACTTTTACAAAGTAGGAGCTTTAGAAGCTAGAGTTTCCTTGTGAAACTTGGCAACCTCAATAGCCAAATGGAAAATTTCTCAAAATCTGAAAATCACATGACAGAAATCAACCTCAAAGGGCCCACGGCCTAGCTATTTTACAGCTGCCCTCAAGTGCTCACGACCTCCTTGAAATTGATCTCCAAAAGTGTGAGAGTTCTTGCAAACACTAGTTAGAAGTTTCAAAAAATCTCACCCCAAGACTTGTCACAAGATGAGTTGCCAAAGACTCTAACTATGGGCTGCAAAACAAAGAGGATTATTAGTGGAGAGAGCATGCAAAAAAAACAAAATATGCTACATACTAATATACAAGAAACTAAACCAAGTGAAGGGAGTGAACTTTCATACTTGTCTAGTTTATAAAATTGCTCTTAATTAGATTATGAAGTCTTTGAGAGCTCTAGATCAAAAGAAGCATGTAATTTAAATTTATAAATTATTCAAGTAGATAATGGGAAAGAGAACTCCCCTCTTGCTTCTCTTTACATGAAAGTCTTGAAGTGAAAGTTGATGGGTCTTGAGCAACCTTGAATCCGGGAGTGAGTTGATCTATGTGAAACTTCTCCCACGCCCAAATGAATTCCTACACACAATTCAAATAGATTTTCCCTACACACTTGAAGACAAATTTTAACTTGCAAAAGAAATTAGAGCAACACAATGGGTGAAATAGCCCAAAAATTCCTTCAAAAATCAATTGGCAATTTCACTCCTAGAATACTACTCTAAAATCAAAGATATGTGCAAGATAGATTGCACATATCAATCCAAAATAGATGGAAATAGAAGCTAATAACATTCAAAAGTATAAGAACTTGAAGCCCAATAACAATAGTATGGATTCTGGAAATAAATCACCTCAAAGTGCCAAGAGAACACCACCAAAATTGCCCCAAAGTCTTTGTTTTTATTAGCAAAATGCAAGTGTACAAAATGACAGAGTTTCTTCAAGTCCAATAGCTCATAACATGAATACTACAATGAGAGACCAAGGCTCATTTAAATAGAACTATGGGAGCCAATCCTAATGTGAGTTCAAGTGACAAGCGTAGAAATGGTGGAGATGTCAAGACCAAGTCAAAATCCAAGTGGCTTAGAGGGTTGTCCACGTGTTTCCAAACTCCTGTAGGTAGCATCCTTTACTAGCAGTGTATCCCTGTTCTTCATGTGTAATATTTTATGGGCTGCCAAATGTGTGATAAAGTGGGTGAGAAGGGGATATACACTCCCAACGAATCTTCAACAAAGAACCACTTTGCCACCTCTGATAAACAAGCTAACGAATTGTTGTTCATACTCTCTGTGGATTGTTGTGTAACTGATGGAGGCTGGCAAGTAGAGTTGTAGTTGTTTCCTTTATGTTGGTTGCTCATGTACGTGTTTGGAAAAGATGAGATAAGGGGAATTAGCTCCCATGTAAAAATGATTTCCCAACGTGCTATTTGAACCATCAACTGGAGTAACTGCGTGGAACTAAAATGGGACACACTATGTACAAGTGGAGGACTGCCAGTGTAGGTTCAAAGACTGAATGAATATGATGCGTGGAACTGGCAATGCAACATGTGCAAAAAGTGTGGAGACAAACTCTAATAAAAACTCCAACTATCAATCTTTGACCATTTAGATGGTAGCGTGGACTTCATGCTTGGAATTTCAAATGGGCATGTGCGTATAACTGTTTGGATGCCTTCTATGTAGACTATATGAGGAATGACGTGGGGTCCAATCCCCACCCACTTTATTAAAGTTGAAGCTTTAGAAAATGCCCCATCAAATTTAATTCAAACCTTTGACAAATTTCATGGTGTCTCATGAAACTTAAAAGTTGCACTGTTGATTGCCTATTTGGATTTTTCACTTTGACTTGTTGTACCTTATGTGGTGGGCCCCACATGGCTGCCACATCACTTTTGACTTCCCCTCAATTTTCCTTGTCACTTGTTTGACTTATTTTGACTTTGGAAAAATTTATTAATTTTTCCAATTATTGAATTTTTTCTTATTTATGCCACTAAAATTAGAAAAATTGGCTTTTGAGGGACTATAAGTCGATTTTTGACCCTCAAAGTGTGTCCTGCGATAATGTTGGGTCTTTGAGGATGAATTTTGAGTAGCCAGATGCCCTAGACATTTCCTAAGGCCACTTATTTACATCATTACATAGAAATTAATTAAAAAACTTGTTTTGCGGGAAATTTTAATTATTAAAAACTCCTACTTAGACCTAATCAAATTCCGCGAAAGTTTAGAGATGATATAGCATGGTAATATACATTGACTCTAGACACTAAGATGCATTTAAGGCACGATCTTCAAGCTGTCACCCCGACTGTGGGGTGATGTAGTGAGTGAAAAAACCTAGAAAATGATTCGTTACTGAAAAATAGGAATTATTAACCAAGTAAAAAAAACACTCCAAGGTGTACTCACTTGCTGATCGAGTCTCAACATCCTATGTCTGTTACATAGCTTTATTCATCATGTTATAGCGACATTTATATAATATCCCCATAGGACTACGAAATCTAAGAACAATATAGCAAAAGATGTGAAGCAAAAGATAGAGTTAAAAAACTCTGATGATATATGAACTATGATGGTACATGAAGCCTCTGACATATCCTCAAGCATGGAGTCGTCAAATTTTCAGGTGCAACTTTAGTGGTGAACAATACCCAACTGAATTGATCTCCAAATGGCACTTCGAGAAGACAAGAAATAACTCTGAGATTCTCGGATGGGTTGCACAGGTCTATCACATATACAAGACTATTGTTAGATTACCATAGGTCTCTCGCATTTTCTATTCCTCTACTCTTTGAGTAGCATCGCTGTAATGGTTGTTCTCTTTGTCTATGGCATCATATATATATGAGTTATGGTATCACACAGTTTCATAGGCATCACATCTCTAGTATGATCTCTCCATGGCATCACACAATCTCATATGCATCGCATCTTTGGTATGATCTCTTCATGGCATCACTTAGTCTTATATGCATCACATGATTTCTCTATTTGGGCATCACATATGTATCACTGTCTTCGCACATCACATATGTATTATAATTTTGACAATCTTGGCACATCGCATATACAGTCATCACATATGTGTTATAGTCATGGCACCTCTGAATTGGTTTATATGTTCTCTCACTGTAAAATGTTAATCCCTAGCATGGTAGTCTCGGCTCTACGACTTCAGCATGGTGGTTATATATATGACCCTTTTGCATATTATTTATGTGGTCGAATCTTATATATATATATATATATATATATGTGTGTGTGTGTGTGTGGTTCCTTTCTGTGCATTGTCTCGACATTGTCTCCATGAAGTATGGTTTTTGGCACTGCATATGTTTAGTATATGAAATGATATGAAAGACAGTCACAACACATTGGTTTATATATAATTTCTTTGGTTTACACAACTGTATATGGTATGGCAGATCTCAGTATGGTTTCGTAGTCTCGACACTTCAAAGCATGATATAATTATATAAGGTATGGAGTGATCTCATTGTATAAACAACAATATTTGTATGGTCCCTGCACATTATGTTTGGAATTGATTTACAATCATGACACAATAGCATATGTTGGACTATGCACTCATGCATTGGCATCATTGGCATCTCAGAGTAGTGGTAGTATTTATATGTTGCAGCCCTTATATCAGCATGACAAGTTATTGATATAACAACCCTCCTATTGTCAGAGGATTCTGGATGGTAACAAAGTTTGTCAGCTCTCTCGAATGTATCTCATATTGTTCACGAACAAAGTTGTGAACCCCTTTTAGCCCCAGGGGGCTTGACTTGATTTATGATGTCTCATGTTGATGTACCTTGTATCATAGTCGAACAATTGATGAAATCTAATAATAAGAAGAAGAATTCTGGGTTTTCCCCCTTGTGGGCTTTTTCTTGGTCTCTCTTTGTGTTTGATTTTCTTCTATTGTTCCTTTTTATTGTTCCACTATATTACTGATGATGTTTTTCCTTCTACATAATTGCATATGATGTGATAATGTTATAATGTTGTGGGGTGAACTCAATGTGAATGATGGGATACAATTATCAAAGCAAAGAACAATATAGCTCTAAGAGAAAATTAACAAGGTTCTTGGAGTGTTTTAACACATGTTTTATCTGATTGGTTTCGGTGGTGAAAGATTCCACCCTAACCAATCCATCTCTCTTTATCTGTTTTGCATAATTTCTGAAGCAACATTCATCTATTTTGTGGCAACAAGGGTTTTTGAGATAGTTTAAGGCAATGACCTACCTTCAAGGCATTTTCTGTGGTAGGGCGGGCTTAGGAAGCAAAATTATGTGGTAGCGTGATTTCCTGAGGCATTGTTCTTGACAACAAGGTCTCTAAGTTGGGAAATCTCTTGTTTTGGGTAGCGAGGGCTTGAGTGAACCACCCAATTGCTCTAACCACTCCCGAAGTTGCCTTTATGGTAGTGACTCCTCTCTAAAAGCAATATTTGCGGCAACAAAGTGAAGTCTACGCAGCAAGGGGGTTGAGGAAGGTAATCTAGAGCAACAAAGTTCCATTCTAGGAAGCAACAAAGGCCTTAGGGCATCTCTAGGCATCAACGAGGCCTAATAGGGCTTCTTTGGGTAGCAACAAGTTCTATTAGGGTAACCTCGGGTGAAAAGTGAGGTTTCTTAGGGATTTTTTGACAGTAACAAGGCAACAACAAAGTTCTATTGGAACATCTCTGGAGGCAACAAGGTATGTGAGGTGCAATTTGAGCAGTAACGTGCATTGTTAAGGTGTTTCTTGTTGAAATTCCTAAGTCTATCCGTTAGGAATTTAATCTGTATTCTGCTGGTTTATTTCTTCTACGTGTCTAAACTCGAACAAGTTATTTAATACATTTAAGTACCGAAATAAACACAATACAGTCACAACATCCACAAATCAACAACTGAAAGAAAACAAGCACACAAGTGACACCGTTATTTTTGGACAAATGTCCCCAGAAAAACCCAATGCGGGAAAACCAGTGCATCTATTCCGAGGGTTATATTATTATGCAGTCTTTCTGTGTACACCAGGGTGCCTAACCGGCTCACCCGACAGAGAAAAATAGACGGCAACAATACCTCTATATTCACAAGTATTCAGAAAACCTGTCCCAAGAAACCCTCTCCAGCACAACTGAAGCTCAACGCTGCCCCTTCTGGCCTCTGCGTCAGCCTCCTGCTGACCTACGTCAGCCCCAGGGACCTCTGTGTCAGCCCTTTGAGGCACTGCATAGCCTCTGGGAGGCTCTGTGTCACTCCCTCTGCCCTCTGCATATATGACGCAGTCCCTCTGGGCTCTGCGCTGCTTCCGCTGGTCTCTGCGTAGCTTGGACTGGCTGCTACTCTTGCTCTCTTTGCTTTTGCGCTAGTCTCCTAGTACTATCTCTGCCTCTCTTCCTCGTACTCATTGCCCCTTGTTGCTGATCACTGATTCAACTTTTCTTAGCAACCCTGCTCTAGCAAAATGAATGACTCGTCACTCTGGTGTATCCTCCAACTAACCCTCAAGCCTCTTCTTATACTTTTCTCGTTGTTCCTTCAACGACTGAGATTAAATCTCTAATCAACGACTAATATTAGATTTGGCTTGATCCATGACTTTTGGACCCTTCTAGCCCAGTTTTATATTAATACCCATTAATATTTTATTTTTCGTAAGTTTAGACTTAGGAACTCCATTAAAAATGTTAATTATTTTAATATCTCCCAAACTAGGTACAATCTGTCCAAACCATTTCTGGGTCTTGGAGATCTCATGTGCTTTAGCCTCCACCAATTTTCATGGCTAGAGCACATCCGATGCTACCCCAAATCAACACTCCCTCTTAGTGAGGATTGTGCTCTAGTAATACTCCTCATTGAGCATTACTTTGATCATCTTGCACCGGTCCCTGCGCTGATGCTAGACCTCCCCGCCCAACATCCTCTGCATTGCTGCATCCTATATTGTTGCCCATGGCCCTGCCATTGCCACTACTGCATCCGCATGGCAGCTCCCTCTGCATCCGTGCTGCTGCTAGTCCATCCTCCCAGCACTGCGTCTGCACTGCATCCCCTTCTCATCATGCTGCATCGGGCTACTACATATTGCTACTGCACTGCAACTCAGTTACTGAGAAGTAAGTAACTGATCCACCCAACATCTGACATCCTTGTCAGGCTAGAAACACTCCCGATGCTGAAGCTCCCTCTGCTGCTAACAAGTGCTCCCTCTACTGACCTCTGCGCTGCTGCAACAACTCCCTGCATCTTGCACTGTTGCACACCTCTTTGTGCCATCTTGCACTGGTGCAACACTTCCGTGCCTCTCGCACTATTGCAGCCTGCTAGCTTCGCAGTGCCCGAGGACTCCTGCTCTGTAGCACTCTCCACCGCTTCATCCACATCCGTCTTTACCTACATCCGCGAGTATACGCGCGACGCTGGGAGCGATTCGGGCAAAAAAAATTCCGCGGACTCGAAAAAAATTTCATTTAAAAAAAAATTTAGTTTTAAAAGGACTTGGGGGCAAAAAAAAAAATTCATTGTCACTTGAATGAGTTGAGGAGAAGCTGGAGAGCGAAGGAGATTGAGCAAAGGAGCGAGGAGAAGCAAGGAGCAAGCGCTGAAGAACAAGCCTGCAAAGAGGTTAGTTACGTTAGTAACTTAGTAATTTAGTATTTTAAACTTTAGTTAGGTAGTAATTTAGTATAGTTTAGTTAGTTTAATTTAGTTTAGTAAAAAAATCATGAATTTAAATAAAATTAATAAATAAAATTAATTAATCTAAATAAATTAAATTAATTTTTTCATTCATATTCCCATTCCCATTCCCATTAAATTTTGCAGATTCAAAAGCCTACAAATATCAAACATCATGGACATGGCTATATTTCTTGGCATTTTCCTCTTCTTGGTCCCTTTTATGGTTATTATGGTGCTGGAGAGTAGAAAACAGAGTGGCCAAAATGAAGAGGGGGATGAAGAAGCTGGAGAAAGTGGATTTGATGAAAACCCCGGTGAGGAGGAGCTGGAGGAGGGTGAACATGACTCTCAAAAAACTAAACAAGACCAAACCCCATTGTGGAAATATGTTAACAGGTCTGAAGCAGGGAAAGGGGGTGGAACCACTAAATTTCATTGCCCCCATTGCAACAATAATTACGCAGGTTCATACACCCATGCCAGAAAACACCTCTGCGGGAAAAGGCCATGGGATGGAGATAAAAAAATAGGAATCAAAACTTGTGCAGCTGTGTCAGCAGCAGATAGAGCCAAATACATAAGGGAAGAGGAGGAAGCCCAATACAAATATAAAAAATCAAGGGGTTTCTTTGAACCAAGTTCACAATCACAAGCATAAAGAACTCCTTTAGCATCCTCCCAAGGCAGTATGTATGGAGGCACAGGGTCATCAGCTTTAAGGCGTAGAACCATATCAGATTTCCTTGATGAGGGGTGTAGGAATGATGTGGATTCAAAGGTTTACAGGTTTCTCTATGCATGTGGGATACCATTCAATGTTCTTCGCTCACCTTATTAGCACGAAATGGTTTCTGCCATAAATGATGCCCCTAAAGGATATAAGAGCCCTGGGTATGACAAGTCAAGAACCGTTGGACTTGATCATGAAAAAGCAAAAATATCACATTCTTTGAATAGAATGACAAGTTCTTGGACTGACCATGGGGTGTCCATTGTATCTGATGGATGGACAAATGTAAAAGGCAAGCCATTGATAAGTGTTCTCGTTGTGTCTGTTGGTGGTGCCATCTTTCTAACTGCACATGATTATTCAGACAAGTTCAAGACTGCCATCAACATTGCAGAAGCATTACTTGAAACAATTGACTGTATTAGGCCATACAATGTCATCCAAGTCATCACTGATAATGCTCCTAATTGTAAGGCAACGGGAGCAATTATTGAGGATAAATACCCAACATATTTTGGTTTGGATGTTTGGTTCACACATTGAACCTTCTGATGCATGATGTTGTCAAGAACAAAAATGCACAATACAAATGGATTGGTGATTTGTACAAGAAAGGAAAACAAATGATAAAATTTATTACAAATCATAGCAATACCCATGGCCTTTTCCGCAATCACTCGAGATTGGAATTGTTGAAGATTGCGAAGACCAGATTTGGTAGCTATTACCCCACCTTCAGGCGCCTTTTGAAGGTAAGAGAGTCATTGGCTAGCATGGTATCAAGTCCACATTGGCAGGTATTAAAGGAAAGGGCTACAACTGCAGCTGACAGGCGAGGTTTTGAACTGGTGGAGGAGGCCGCTCTTGATGGTCAGTTTTGGATAAGTGTGAGGCAAGTATTGGATTTCACCAAGCCCATTTATCACATGATTCGGTTTGCAGATACAGATAAACCAGTGATTAGCGAGGTGCGTGAGCAGATGGATACCATGTTGATACTGTTCATAACAGAGATCCCGACTTGTACAAACTGATTCACGATTGTGTGTGTGAACGGTGGAATAAACTTAATCTTCCACTACATTGCTTGGCATATATCCTTTCGCCAAAATACTACTCTACATCTTGGTTGGGCCAACCTGCACCAGGGGGTGGGATTAGGACCAAACCCCATTTAGATGCAGAGGTAACTAGTGGATATTTGCAAGCATTAGAAAGGTTGATACCTAACAGGGAGGAATGTGCAGCTGTGCGCCTTGAAATAGGCAAATACTTCAGTGGCACTGGTTTGTTTGGTAACTTCCATGCAATGGAAGACAGAGACAGATTGATTCTCTCACATGGTGGGAAACATATGGCGGCCAGGGACTTTTGCCAAAATTGGCAAAGAAAAGTTCTATCACAGGTTGTAAATACTTCTTCTGCAGAGAGGTGTTGGAGCACCTACAGCTTCATACATAATGTGAAAAGAAACAGAGTCAATGAAAACCAGGCAGAAAGCTTGGTTTATGTGCACTACAACTTGAGGTTGTTGAGTCATTACTGTGATCGAGCTTATGAGGATCCCACATATAAAATTTGGGACAACCACCCAGAGGAAGACAATTTGGAGGATGGCACTATACATCTTGAAGAACTGGAAGAGGAACTTATAAGGGATGAAGATGAAGCAGCTGCAACAGCCATACCACCTCCACTATTCAGTAGCAGTGCTCGAGTTCCGAGTCTTGTTCCTTTGCTGTCGCCACTTCCATCTACTCCCTCACGTAGAGGGCATGTGCTTTCTAGTTCTGGTCGTCGGTCTGTGCGGGAGACTCCTAGAAGACCACCACGACCTGCTTATACTCCTGGAGGCTCTCGTGGCAAGGGCCACATGTAGATTTACAGTTTACTTGTCTTTTCTAGTTTCTATTAGTTTTCATAACTGTTGAGTCTTGAGTCCTTGACTCTTTGATATCATAATGATATTTTTTGTAAACAATATATGACTGTGACAATGAAAATTTGAAGTTTGAATTTGGCAATTATAA
>APFE030600463.1:17020-32278 GCA_000404065.3 Pinus taeda | reverse complement strand
CCATAGAATTGTGACCCAAATGATATATTTGTAACATTCTAAAGTGTGTAATTACAACTAATGAACCATGACCAATACCATTAGTGTGTGATCTCAATAAACATTGTGTATTTAGAACAAATTTCCATTAATACTATAGATCAATGTAAGTTTTAAAGCACCCCTAAACAATAATAAATTCCATATGTCAACATGAAATATTTAAGAATTGTGTGCATTTTCTAAATTGTGTGCAGAGCGCACCAATAGTGGCACTATTGGGCTTCGATCACTATTTCGTTATGTGTGTTAGGATGTGGCATTTCAAATTAGAAAGTGATCATACATACACAAAAAGGCAGGCAAGTAAACCATCATGACAATCTTAAAAATAGTGAATTGTTAGCCTTATGAACCAAGTCATTTCCAAGTTCCCATGCATTTATTTGTGTAAGGGCGTGGTTAAACTGTGAAATGTGTTCAAAAAGTGTAGGAAATCAATGTATCAAGAATAAAATTTGACCATGATGCAAATTTGTAAACCCTTTTCACAATTATTTATAAAGAGCTTAAATATCAAGTTGTTTCATGAATTCATGTACTCATGTGAAGCTTAAGAGTGTTTACTATGCCATAGATATGTTACCTAGATATGTCAAATCCAACATGAAGAAGTAAAAATATGATATTGTGTCCTTACAAGTAAAACATTAATAATTTTTAATTTATTTTAATCATTTTTAATTTTGTCACTCATTATCTAGTTATATATTATAGTCCTAGACGAAAGTAGTCATTTAAGTTAGTCGCTTTTAATTGAGTTGCTTAATATATAGTCATATATTTTATCCCTAGACTAAATTAGTTGTTTGAGTTAGTCATTTCTAGTTTGATCACTTAAAATTGGTCAAATTTAGTAGTAATTCACTTGAAATAATTGTGGTGACTAAATTTGTTAGTCGCATAGTCACTAATCTCTCATTTTGTACTAGTGCATATACACCATGATAGGACATCCATCAAAGCCACATAATAACAAGTAAAATTAGTCATGAAAATACAAAATGAAAGAGTTCTTATTAACATATGAAAACTCCAACCAAGTTAGGGACTTCCATGTACCACCCAATCATATATTGGTTTGAACCAAATCTCTCTTTCAACAAATCACCCTCGTGCCATATTCCAAATGTCAATGTGGGATCTCATGGAATAAACCAAACAAAACCAAACCATGGATTATAGAGGCCAAACCAACTCAACCCTCAACTAGTGACTCCACCTCATAGTCAAACATCACTAGCATCAACCGGGTTGGTCTCTACCCTAGATGTCTAGGGCTTTAGATCATTTGTCCCAACCACGGCTCCAAGAACTAATAACTCAACCCACAATCGTCTAGGGCTCTAGAGCGTTTTTCCAACCCAACTCTACGACTAATAACTCAACCCAATAAGGGCTCTAGATCATTTTCCCATCCTAGGCTCCAGGACTAGTAACTCAACCCAAGTTGTTCCAGGGCTCCAGAGTGTTTGTCCCAACCAACATCTCTAGGAACTAGTAGCTCAAGCCATAACCATAAGGAACCTGAGCACCAATTAGAAACAACAAGTGGATAAACCCACAATACAATATATAGACATACATATCCCACATATAATCATACACCTCCCATGTATCTACATCGGGTCCAAAGTGTTTCCACTCCACTTTAACTTGCATGATTGCTCAATTTCAAAGCATGAGAATCTTTCACTGCAAAATGCACTGAGATTCCAGCTGGAATTATCCTTCGGGTTCCTCTTGCAATACAGACCAGTAAATCACATGATAAACGTATTTCACATACTTCTTAAGTAATGACACATGGAAAACATCATGGAATTTCATTTTTGGAGGGAGTGCAAGTCAGTAGGTTATTTGTTCAATCCTCACAAGAATCTTGAAAGGCTCACAATAACGAGTTTCCAACTTGGGACATGATCCAATCCTCAAGGAGCTCTTCTTGGGCTTGATGTGCAAGTACACATTTTCCCCAACCTGAAACTCCTAAAACACCCAATTTTGATATGCATAACTCTTCTATTTGTCTTGTGCTACCTTAAAATTGTTCTTGATAACCTACGTTTCCTATTCCATCTCTGCCAACATGTCCAGTCCAATCAATACCCAATTCATTAGATCACTTGAACTTATAGGAGTATTACAAATCCACCCATAAAGTGCCTATGATGGATTCGTATTCAAATATTCTCGATATCCATTGTTGTACGCAAACTCCACTAGTGGAATATACTCTTCCCACTTTCATTGTTGATGCATAACATACATTCTCAACATGCACTCAAGAATCTTGTTGACCCTCTCTATTTTTCCATCAATCTATGGAAGACTAGCTATGCTAAAGGAAAACTTTTTCCCCAAACCTGCAAATAACTCTTTCCAAAACCTGGAAGTGAACTTGGAATCTCTGTCTAACACAATATTCCTAGGAATACTATGTAACCTCATTGTCTCTTTAATGAAGGCCTATGTTACCTCACTAGCCGAATTCGTAAACTTAACCACTATGAAGTGAACTATTGTAGACAATATATCAACCACAATAATAATTAAATCATGTTGTCTAGATGTCCTTGGAAAACCTGTAATGAAGTCCATGGAATGACCCATTTCCACTCTGGAATCTAAATCAGATGTAATAACCCACTTGGATGTTTACACTGTTCTTTTACCTATTGAAAATCCAAACATATCGCAACAAACTCTATCACTTCTTAATTCAAATTCAGCCAATGGTAGAACTTCTTAACCATTGTTAATGTCTTCTGATATCCTAGGAAACATGAAAATGGCTTGACATGAAATTCCCTCAAGATAATATTCTTGAGCTCACTATTATCCGACACATAGATATTGTCCCTAAATATGACCAAACCATCTATTGTGAGACAATAATTCTGTCGCTATAACCTGTGTTTGCATGATCTGATCATTTAAATATGTCCCATATGAACTCATAGCTAATATGTGATTTACTTCCACTCTTATGCTAAGAACATCTACAACCCTATTCTCTCTACCCTTAATGTACCTGATCTCGAAGTTAAACTCACTAATCGTAGCCAACCACATATATTCTTTAAAATTCAAATTAGATTGGTCAAATAAGTATCTCAATCCACTATGATCACTCATGAAGATGAACCTCCTGCCAATAAGATAATGCATCCATATGTTCAATGCATGGATGATATTTTCCAACTCAAAGTGTATCACATAGTTCTTCTCATGCTCATTCAATTTCCTTGATTCATAGCATAATAATTTTCCTGCGTGCATCAAGACTCCACCAAGTCCTCTCCTACAAGCGTATGTACATACTAAAAATGATTTACCTGTATCTACAATCATTAATACTAGAGAATTTGTAATAAACTGCTTCAACTGCTCAAAACTAGCTACACATTCCTCTATCCATTCAAATTTCTTTCCTTTTCATTGCAAATATGTAATTGGATAGGTAATATGTGAGAAGTTCCTAATGAACCCTCTATAGTAACTTGCTAGTCCCATGAATGATCTAACCTCATCCACATTCCTAGGAGTTTCCCATTCCATGACAACTCTGATCTTTTTCGGGTCCACTATTATACCTTCCTTAGAAACCACATGCCCTCAGTAATGAGCTTCTGTCTGAAATAAATTGTATCTACTAAGCTTGGCATAAAATTGATTCTCCCTCAACAATATTAACATTATTTCCAAATGTTCTGCATGATCTTCCTCATTCCCTGAATATATCAATATGTCGACAATGAATATAATAAAAAACTTGTCCAGATAAGCACACAACACACCATTCATCAAACACATGAAATTAGTTGTAGCATTAGTCAAACCAATAGGAATTACTACAAACACATAATGCCCATACCTGGTCTGGAAATCAGTCTTGTAGATGTCCTCTTCTTGATGTGTACCTGATGATATCCCAATCTCAAATCAATCTTCTAGAAAACTGATGCTCCTTTCAACTGATCAAAAAAATCATCAATCTGTAAGAAAGTGTACCTATTCTTAATCATCACCTTGTTCAACTGCCTATAATCAATACACAACCTCAGAGTACCATGCTTTTTCTTCATAAACAATACTGGTGCACCCCAAGGTGATACTAGATCTATTGTATCCCTTATCAACCATTTCCTTCAACTGCAACTTCAATTCCACTAACTCTGAAGTGCTTATTCTGTAAGGTGCCTTCGATGTTGACACTACTCCTAGCATCAACTCAATAGAAGATTTCACTTCCCTATGAGGTGGTAACTCTAAAATATCTTCCAAGAATACATCCTGAAACTATTCCAAAATTGGAACCTCTTCGAGACGTCAACATCCTCGGCATCCTTACCTTTGTCACTAGAAATATTAACTACAAAGAAGACACATCCTTTCCTGCTATTGCACTTCTCCTGCATAGAAATAACCATCCTCACTAATGCAGGTTTCTTCTTACCCTACAAAATTCTCTTCTCTCCATCAATCCAAGCACTCAATAGCCTTATCATAAAAATCAACCTTAGTATTGTGGTTGTACAACCAATCCATACCCATCAACATATTGAATGATCCCAAGTAAAGCACATTTAGATGCACTGATGTAGACATGCCATTCAACTCAAATACATAATATCTTACCCAATTATGATCTCTTTTCTTAGTACATGTAGGCAACTGCACTAACCAAGACTCTGCATGCACTTATTTATTCAAACCACACTTATCCACCAGCTCGGGACTAATATAACTATGGTTAGATCTAGGGTAAATCAAAATAGAAACAACTTGATTTGAAATATTACTTTCCATCTCAATAAGAGATTACTAATGGTCAGCCTGCCTATTATCCAAAGATGCATAAATCCAAGGAATTATTTGTGAAACATCCCCAACTACTTGTGACTCCAGAGCACTATAAATTTGTGGTCTGCCACCCTGATGTTTTGGGAAATCTCTCCTGCAATGATGCTTTCCACAATTTGAACACTGCAAAGGCTTCCTATCCTCACCCTTTTTCTTCTCTTCAGATTGAAATTCCTATCCTTTGTCATTTGCATTAAACCTCTTGTCTAGTATTTGATTCTCCTTGTCATATGTATCCTGTGGTTTTCCTCTCTTCTTAACCCACTTTCCTTTATTCTTCTCATTACCCTTACAACTGTGCTTAGGTACATTCTTATTCTTTGATCTCTTGTGATAGTGCTTCAAATATTTTATGGATTCCTCCAATGATCTAAGCTCATGAAACTCAATCCTATATTTAAATGCTACAAGTAACCCACTAATGAATCTCTAGATCTTTTCTTTCTCCTCCTTAAGGTAAGGCACATATCTCAACAACTCCAGGAACCTACTAGTATAATCATCACCTATCATGGATCCCATCTTCAACTCATAAAATTCCTTTGTCATGTCATCATATTATCTTTTAGATAGTCACTTCTTTATGAAAAGTCTCTCAAACTCACTCCAAGTCAAATCCTCTTCTCAAATGCCTCTAACATTCTTCACATATTCCCACCAAATTTCCAATTTTTTTGTAAGATTGAATCTAGCTATCCTAGCCTTCATATTATCTAAGTAGTCATGTAATCTGAATAACTTATTCATTGCCAATAACCAAGCTTATGCATCCTTTAACTTCTTCATTTTTCCATCAAATGTAGGAGGCTTTTCTTCTTTAATTCCTTTAGAAAGTACTATGTCTCACCCCTCATATATGGATAGTGACATTGATGATGATGTTGTCTCTCTGAACTAGAAATAGAATGAAACCCATGGTCATTACCCCTCCTGTCAGGTGCGTCCAAGAACCCACTATCTCTAACTATATCTTCTATGTCAATCATGTATCCCAATTATGACCTACTGACATATGCCCCATTAGTCCTTTCCTCCCGTCTGAGACTGATCCTAAGCGGTCTCTGTCTCTGCAAATCTGATAAACTCTGAAGGATGGCTTTTTAAATCTCTACTTGTTTCCCTTGTTCCCTAGAAATTATTTCATGTGACTAAATTATTCTGTCATTATCTTCCTTACAACTCTTTATCTCTTCTTTCAAACTTCTCAATGTATCGACTATGTCAGGGGAGTACTCATCACCATGATACTCATATGATATGTAGGGAGAATCACGTGAACTATAGTTCACCATTTTTCTTGGCATCTTTGATCCTCTACTTCCTGCAAACATACCATTTCAGATAAACCAAACATAAACATAATAAACATACCATAGTGAATTTTAGGGGAGGTTATCTCATCTACAAAATCAATCTGGATTAACAAAACATTTAGACACACACACACATATTCTCAACATAAGCATCATCAACCTCTACTTGATGACACTACTACAACAATGAAAATCATAATGCATGCATAAAAAACACATATACACTTGACATGCATGCATGACAAACACATTTCACCCATCTAATCCATGTGTTGAACCTAGGATCTGTGATAGCATTCTGTAACCACCCCTCTAATATCTACCCAATTTCACCAGCCTTTCAAGGTAAATATGAGGGGAGGAGCTACTATGACATGACCCAAACTCCTAGGTTGCATTAAGCAAGTGAGGTCGACCACAGAAGACAAACAGAAATATCATAACATTCTACATGGGTTATAGGTCATTCAGAGGCTGAGTAACCACCCCATGTGACCAAAACCTAAGTTGGTAATCCTCTTCTTTGACTTGGGTCCCCAACCACACCCACAACAAGCCCTCCATGTGCTTGTAAGCCTCCAACCATATACAAACTCTTAAATCCATGCGGTTGAAACCAAAATTTTGTTTTCTAGAGGTAGCGATCCCAGATTCTAAGCCTAAATTCCAGGTCACCCTCCATACCACTACCCAGAACTCAGTGATAATTTCCAGAATGATAAATGCTATCAAGACAAATAAATTCATACAAACTTGATCAAAGACTTGACCTAACTAGGCCTAATTATGACATTCATTTCAACATACACGTTGAGGACATGTAATCTATAGTTCATGAATGCATATTTAAACATAGGGGTCTGATACTTATCTGAGAATCATCAAGAAGGTCTAATTACCTCTCATAATAGTTTCAATCACATATATTAGCTTATACACTCATTAACCATTTATTAACAAATCAAAACACATCAAAAGCCATAGCCAATATACACCATATAACTAGCAAATGAACAACATATTCACCATGACAGAACAACCATCAAAACCACATAATAACAAGTATAATTACTCATGAAAATACAATAGGAAAGAGCTCTTATTAACATATTCAAAATACAACCATGTTAGGGACTTCCACGTACCACCCGACAGTTGAGTCTCAAAATTACTCTCTCCCTAGCAACTCTTCTCATTCCTTTTCTTTTTTTTTACATGAGAAAGATGCATTCTCATCACCAATGATCAGTATATACCGTCTCAAGGAGGATATTTAGTGATTTACATATTATGCTTTTATGTTTTGTTGTTTGAATAAATTTTTGTATATTAGCTATGGAAGACAGCCTATTCTACAGCTAATCGGCTGTTCCATCGCTACCTTCATGCTTTCTCAGGTTCCAGGTGTTAGAAGGAGAAACTAACTACATGGGAAGCTTGGAAATCATCGTGACATGGACCCTGTCCTATTCACCTAGCCCAGGTCAATAAGGAAGTTGGTATAAGGCTATGGTCAATGGAGAAGTCAAACGCAGAGACCGAAGGTAACATGAATCTATTTCATGGTTAACTAACACATTTCACAGTAATGGGAAGCATTATCCAAAACAACTACCTGAACCTACGAACTCCAACAGCCACCTATGCAACCGAATCCAATAGCCACCATCTTGGATTTATGTCTCCAACAACCGAGAAGAAATTTTGCGTCCCTGTCTTCTACGTGTTTTGACTGTAGGATATTTTTCTCCATAAACAGTTGTATGATTTTCTTATAAATACATGTATAAAGAACCGAGGAAGTTAGTAGTGATAGTGATAGTTTTATTCTGAAATCAAATTCTGAACTCTGTATTTTCTGGGCATTTTGTGTCCCTATTGTTAATATGAAGACCACATGTTTTATGAGAATCTGAAGGAGTTTCCTTGGAGTTGATTGAGCAAGCGTAGCCTAATCAGTTGCAAAGGGCCCCTACACTTAAAAGGTTTCATTTCATGTTATTTTTCTTCTTCTTGTTAACTGTATATTCATCATTTTCTTTCATAGTGTTTATAATCATCTTCTTGCTAAAAATGCATGTAATGTAGTTTCCATCATTTTCTTGCTAACAATGTTCATAATTTAAAGTAGCTTCCATTTGCTTGATCTCTTTCTAGTCTTAATCAGTAGTTAGAAGATGAAGTTAAGTAATATAATCTAGTTTACTTCATTCATTGTTTTACTAGTCTTTAAATACTCATTTAGACTGATCAGTGCCATTTATTGTCTTCTATTTTTAGTTTACTAACTCATGGTGTTAATGAATGTCTCTAAAAAACATTCAAGTTGATGATTCATCCTAAACTAAGTGGTTGAGCATTTCATTTATGCAATGATTCTTTGCTACATCTTTGCATTTTCTTTCTGTTAGAATAATGAAGTACAGAATTCCTCAAATGTCATCCCAAGGAGTCTTTCTCCCAAAATTGAGAGGCAGAGTAACTAAGTATTTCATTTACTTGTATTTCTGCAATTAGTTAGGCATCAGTTACAAATTTCACTTTCAGTTCTTAAATCACGATTTGGAAATAATGGTAAAACATGAATAGAAACTCTTTTTTCATTTATTTCTTAAGCTTTGCTTCCAAGACTGTCTCAACTCTATTTTCATTTCTTCCTTAAAAGCTTTGTTTTCATTTTTAGATTTTAAGTGGTTCTTACAAAAGTTAGACTCAAGTTTTCAACAATTACATTGTAAATCATTAGGTATTAAAAGACCAAAAACCCCCCAAAACAACATAAAACACAAAAACAACAAAGTAAGAAAGGTTATCTAGCACAAATAGTGCACTACACTTCATTAGTTTACAATATCCAGAATGATAATTTATGTAGAGCAATTTAGGACACTAAATTGACCAAACATTTTGGTGCCATTGCCGAGGAAGTGTAACTAGGTAGCCTTATCTCCTACATTAAAAAAAATGGCATGCATAGAGAAAGAGATTCTAGGGGTAGATTTATAGTGAGGGGCAGAAGTTCAATTCCTATAACACCACCTACTCCACCACGAACAAGAAAAGACACATATCCATCCCAGACTCATACTCCCAGCCATAGGACTCCTAGAATTCTAGGGGCAGAAATCTAATCAGAAGAATCTCCTACTTCATTTTGAATCTCCAACAGCAGTGGTAGCTTTCTTCACCTCCACAGGAGAACACATTGTAATTGAGGAATTAGGAATACCTAGTGAGGAATGAGAAGTAGAACCACTCTCCCATATTCCATTAATAGAAGAACCAGAGAAGGAGGAAGTAACCTTCCACGTTGAGCCTTACATTGACTCTAAAGAAACTATAATGGTAGAAGAGCAACAAGATAGAGAATTCTCACTATTTGGAGGAGGGGGTAGAGGAAGTAATGGAGAAGGTAGAGGAAATAATGGAGGGGGCAGAGGAAATAGGGAAATATATCATTCTTTTGGATTCCCTATAGTGGATGAGGAAACAAATGCCACAATGAAAAATATTTCACCTTCTATCCTCCCAATCTTCTATGGGTTGAAAAGTGAGGATCCTGAAACATTTTTGTTTGAGTTTGAAGCCTTGTGCAGAACTTATGACTACCTTAAAGACTCTCAAAAATGTAAATTTTTTCCTTCAACACTAAAGGGAGCTACTTTGAAATGGTTCATGGTGTTAGTCACTCAGTCCATTAGAACATGGAATGACATGAAGAAAAGGTTTTTAGATAGGTACTTGGATTATTGCATGCCTACCAATCAGAAAAATGAAGTATTCAAACTGATGCAAAGAGATGATGAAAACTTAGCAGATTTGATTAAGAGATTCAACTATAATTTCAAAAGAGCAAGGTGAACAATTCAGATGAAGAAACCCTGAAAGCTCTTTTATTAAAAGCCATCAAAGATGAGTAGATAGATATCCTTAACATGATGGGGAAGGGAGATGTCTCTCAACTCCCATTAAATGATATAGGAAAATTGTGTGTTCATCTCTAAAGGGGGAAATCTAAAATAGGGAAAGGGCCAAGAGATCCTTCTCTTGTTAGAGTAAACAAATCTGCAACGGGATATGTAAGTAGGGAAAAAAATGGTAATATGCTTGATGAATTTAAAACTGACATTCAAGGGAGCCTTAGTAAGCGATTAGACACCCTCAAAATACAAAACAAGAAGAAAACCGAGGTTGATGCTTTAGCCATTTTTTTTCCAAAATGCAGGAAAAAACATGCTCTAAGGGAATGCTCTTTAGATGTGAAAATAGTAGAAACCTATATGATTTTCTCAGAAAATCATGAGACCAAGGGTTGTCCTTCAATCCCAGGTCTTAAGGCTATCTTTCAAGAGGAAACAGTTCCAAATTCTACAGAACCTCTTTGTTTTGTTGCTAGAAGACCTTGGCAAGGGCCACAAAATCATGGATTTAACAATAAAATGTATCTTCAACACCCAACAAACTAGATTTCTTGGCAGCAACCTTGGCCTCAACCTCAAAATCAACCTTAATCTCAATTGTGGGCACAAGGAGTACAAAATCCTTATGGGAGATTTTTTCAATATTATCAATATCCTCCACCATATCAGAATTATCCTCCCCCACACATTTAGCAACAAAATCAATAGCCACAACTTCAAAATTAGAATCCTCAACTTTCGTTTCCATTTCCAAAGCAACCTTCACAACAAAACCAAAATCCTCAACTCTTACTGCCATTTCAGCAGAAACCAAATCAGCTACCTGCCCAACCATTCCCAAACCCCAACAATAAAAACCCTCAGAATGCCTACATGGTAGAAGGACAACAATTTCCAACTTACATGATTACCCCTCTCGATATTAATGATGTTAAACTAAGATTTGGAAGGATATGAGAAAAGGAAAGACCTTCTATAGTTATTCAGGAACAGGACAGTTTTGAGGAAGATTCTCTAAAGGTCAATAAAAGTTTTGAGGGAACATCTCCCCAAGACCAAGACATCGAAAAAGAAAAAGAAAAAGAATCAATGAACACAACTCCTATCATTGAGCAGCTAGCATCTACTTCTACATCTCCTTTTCCTAAAAGATTACAAACTGATAGAGGGGTAGAAAAACAGATCTTGTTGCCCAACTATGATTTCTTAGATGAATTGAAGAATGTTTGTATCAAAATTCCTTTGCTACAAGCCATTAGAGAAATTCCAATTCTAGCCAAAACAATAATGGAGTTGAGTATTAAAAAACAAGTAAGAAAAGCAAAAGAAACAAAAAGAATTCACTTGGTAGGAAAAATAGCAGACATAATGATGGGAAAAATTTCCATACAAAAATATGTGGATCCAGGAAGTCCAATTGTAAAAGCACATATCAATGGACTTGAAATTCCAAATACATTGATTGACTTAGGGGCAGTAATAAACATCACGAGATAATAAACTATGGAGCAACTCAATCTTCCTAATCTTCTTTACACACCTACCTTAGTGCAACTAGCAGATAGATCAGTAATCAAACCAGATGGTGTGCTAGAAGATATTTAAGTATCCCTATATTCTTGGGAATATCATGTTGATTTCATGATCTTAACCCCCAAGAACAATCTAGGAGGACATCCACTCATATTAGGAAGACCTTGGCTGGCCACAACTGATGCTTTTATTAGCTGTAGATCTGGTGACATGTATATTTCTGATGGTAATTCAATAAAGAAATTCACTCTATATCCTCTAGTAAAAGCAATCACAAAAATAGATGACAAAGACTGGATTGATGATGAAGATGATATTAAGCCTCTCTTTACTATTTCAGAAATTAGTGAAGATAGTCAAATTTTAAATACATTGGAAAATTTTGAATCATCTCCAGAATATGACCATGAACAATTTCAAGAAAAATCTGATGTTGAATACTTGTCATCTAGATAGATGTCTCTCTATTCTATGGAAGAATTTGGTAGCTCTACAATTGAAATTTTTCCAGGTAGGACATTGAACATAAATAAAAACTTGTAGAAACTACAACAAGAAGAGTTAATCAAAACATTACAAAAACATTCTGTCACATTTGCATGGGAATACATTGACATGAAAGGCATTGATCCTAAGACTGGTATCCATCACATCTACATTGAGAAAAATAGTAGACCTATCAGATAACCTTAAAGAAGGATGAATCCAAATCTTAGAGAGATTCTGAAAGAAGAGCTCCAAAAATTACTGAATGTAAACTTCATTTACCCAATTTCAAATAGCCAATGGGTCTCTCCGTTGGTAATTGTGCCTAAAAGGAATGGTAAATGGAGGGTGTGCATTGATTACCGAGAATTGAGTAAAGCAACCCTTAAATATCATTTCCCTTTTCCTTTTATAGATCAAGTGTTAGATACATTCGCAGGTAAGAAGTATTTCTCATTCTTGGATGGTTTTAGTAGTTATAATCAAATTTAGGTAGCACCTAAAGATCAGGATAAGACCACATTTACTTGTCCATGGGGAACTTATGCTTACCAAATGCTTCCTTTTGGGTTATGTAATGCACCTGTGACATTCGAAAGAGCAGTACTAGGAATTGTTTATGATCCGATACATGATTGTGTAGAGGTATATATGGATGATTTTACAGTCTATGGGAATACATTTGAAGAAGCTTTGGAAAATTTGGAAAAAATCTTAAAATATGTAAAGAAAAAACCTTTCATTAATCCATGAAATATGTTTTATGATGTTTACAGAAGGTATTATTTTAGGACATCATATTTCAGGAGATGGGATTAAAGTTGACACATCTAAAGTTGAAATCATCTCTAAATTATCAATTCCAAATTGCCAAAAGGGTGTTAGAAGTTTTCTGGGATTTACAGGGTACTATAGAAGATTTACAGAAAACTTCACTAAAATAGCATCCCCACTCTTTAAATTTCTTACCAAAGATTGTGAATTCAATTGGAATTCTGATTGCTAGTTGGCATTTGAAACCTTGAAAGAAAAAATTTCTGAAGCACCCATTTTAAGAGGTCCAAATTGGAATCTCCCTTTCCATATTTCCACAAATGCTTTAGATACAACTTTGGGAGTTGTATTGGGACAAAAAGATTTGATTCCTTATGCCATTTACTATACAAGTAAGAATCTGACTCCCACTTAGCTGAATTACACTGTGACTGAAAAGGAATTTTTAGTTGTTGTTCATGCAATTAACAAGTTCAAACACTATATAATAGGCTATGAAACCTTTGTTCATACAAATCACTCTGCAATTAGATATTTGATGAATAAACCTATTACTAATGGCAGAGTTATAAGATGGCTTTTACTTTTGCAAGTATTCAACATTATTGTGTTAGATAGACCTAGAAAACAAAACACAGTTGTTGATTCCTTGTGCATGATTCAAAATATCAAAGAAGATTCTCTGGTTGAAGATAAGTTCCTTGATGAATATGTGTTTGCAGTAACTACTCAAACTCCTTGTTTTGCAGATGTTGCTAACTACTTGGGCATAGGGAAGTTATCTTCACATTTTTTTCCTAGAGATAAAAGAAAAAATATTCAAGAAAGTGCAAGATATTCATGGATCACTAACTAATTGTATAAAACAGAGCCAGATCTTATGATGAGAAGGTGTGTCAGGGAAGATGAAATGCCTAAGATTCTTAGGGCATGTCATGATGAACCGTGTGGTGGACACTTTTCTGACAAGAGGACATCCTATAAAATCATTTCTTTAGGATATTATTGGCCATCCCTCTTCAAAGATGCTAAAGAATATGTCAGGAGATGTGACAGCTGCCAAAGGGTAGGGAAACCTACCCCCTCAAATGAAATGCCATTACAAATTCAGGTACTCATTGAACCCTTTGAAAAGTGTCCTTAGATTTTATTGGACCAATTAATCCTCCATATAAGTAGAAAAAGTATATATTGGTATGCATTAATTATGTCACTAAATGGGTAGAAGCCAAGGCATTACCTTTTGCTAATGAAAAATCTGTAATTGATTTTCTTTTTTAGGACATCTTCACTCGTTATGGTGTTCCAAGAGAAATTGTGACAGATCAAGGATCTCAATTCACATCTAACATGGTGGAAAGTCTTGTGGAAGAATACAAGATCAAGCATCGGAAATCTACTCCCTATCATCCATAAGCAAATGGTTAAGTGGAATCTACAAATAAAGTGATTGAAGGAATCCTCACCAAGATTATGCATCTACATAGAAGAGATTGGGCAGAAAGGCTTCCTGAAGCCTTATGGGCCTATAGAACTACATGGAGGAACACAATGGGACACACACCCTATGAACTTGTTTATGGGAAACAAGTCCTTTTCCCTATAGAGTTCCAAATCAGAACTTTCAAGATGGAAGTCCAATTGGGACTAGATTTATCAGAGGCACAAAAGCATAGGTTGGAGCAATTAAATGAAGTTGATGAAATCAGGGAAGATGCAGTTCAAAGGACTAGTATAGTTCAACAACAGAGGGCTAAATGGCATGACAAATACATCAACGACAAGAGGTTTCAAGTGGGAGATTGGGCACTGTTATTTGATTCAAAGTTTAAAAATTTTCAAGGGAAGTTTCAAAGTCATTGGCTTGGGCCATATGAAATTGAAAAATTCTTTAGTAATGGAGCAGTGAGGATTAGAACAATAGATGAAAATAAAACTCCTTTTCTTTTGAATGGTCATAGATTAAAGATATATCAGAAACCCATCTCAAAAGAGGAGTTCATTAAGATTTTCCAAGACAATTCTAAAATGAAGTTAGTGAAGAAGAATCCTTCTTCTCCACTAACTTAGTCTTTATTTTTCCCATATATATATATATATATAAGCCCCAAGGGTTAGCTCAGTTGGTCAAAAACCGTGCCTCACCATTGGGAGGTCACAAGGTCGAATCCACCCGAAGCCCTTGGGGTTAGGTCTTGCAGTAGGCCAAGGGGCGATTTAACCTAGCTATCGCCCAAATATTTCGCCCAGATTTTTCTATGGACGTAGCGATCACCACTCACTGACCAGGGTGCTTGTGAACGACATGCAAAATATATATATATATA
>APFE030600463.1:4642-16840 GCA_000404065.3 Pinus taeda | reverse complement strand
TAATAAAAATAAATAAAAAAATAACAATAAGTTGTATAAGGTTGAAAACCAATCATTGATTGGCATACCTTTAGAAAATATAGGGTTAAAATCAGAAGTTTCTGACACCCTTTATTTTCCATTTACTTTCTGTAATAAGTAGTGACAAAACACCACAGTCACTCTGTAGTTTAGATTCTGCAAAAACTCATCATCTCATCTCACCTCACTCTGTTTTACGTTCGTAGTTTCACTTCGTCCCATTGTCATATTTCATCAATAAAATTTTTCCATTTTTCCTTCTTCAGTATTCATTCCATCTCCATTTCATTTATCATCTCATTTCATTTCATTTACATAGCCATTTCCATTTTATTCATGATCCATAATCCATATTTCACTTTCTGTTTTACATACCACAGTTGATTCTATTCTACAGTTGATTCTGTTATGCAGCTAATCCGCTTACAGCTACAGTTTGTTTAATAGTTCAGGCACAAGTGTACAGTTCAGATTTTTAAGACCAGTCATGCTCAAGGCACCAATGGTTCAACATCAAAGGAAACTTTTAGCAAGGGAAAGGTAAAGGTTCCAAAGGTAAATGCAAAAATTTATTTCAAAAAGCAATTTGAAAACATAAGTTTGTATAATATGTATGATCACATGTCTCCTTAATTAACCATCATTTGATTTGATCACCACGATGTCTCTGCCATATCTTCCGCCTTTAATGACAAACGGTCTCAATGATTCTTTGATAACCAATCTCCACTTCAAACTCCATAACTTGTAATCAAACATTCCTCTACAACTACACTTGTTACACTTGTTAACGGTCAAGATAACAATGTGACCTACCTATCTACGACTCTCTAAAACCCTAACTATCTATTTATTACATGCCCACTCTCAAGTTTTTCTCTCATATTCACGTAGCCATTTCATATACATAGTCATTCTATTTTCATCTACATAGTCATTCTATTTTCATAGACACAGTCATTATGTTTCCATAACCATAGTCATTCTATTTCCATATACCCATTCACTCCATTTCCATACACACAGTCATTCTACTTCCTAAATAGCACTCATTCCATAGACAATAAAGAGTAATTTTGAGATCAGTAAATTATATAGAAAAAATACCATGGGACTCATCGTCAAGGTAGAGCCCGCATGGGCAAAATTCATGGAAGCATATCCCCAACTTAAGGAGATGTTGCAGAAGACTGGATGGCTCAAGTTCATTGAAAAGTTTGATAGATATCATAAGGAGATCATGAAATCTTTCGCCAGATCCTTTGATGGTACAAAAGTGGAGATTGGGGACATCAAGATTGCAAAACAAAATCCAACATAGCATATGCTACAGAACTACCAAGACTTGGTGAGAGGTGGTTCAAAAACAAAGAATTCCATAGTGAATCATGGAAGGTATTCTTCAAGAACCCAGGTATGGATGCTACTATGTTTGGGAAAGAAATCCCTATTTTAGCACTTAAAAATAAATGGAGAAGCATGCTTTTGATATCACAAAAATTTATTACCTGTGAGGGAAGATTTGGATGTATGTATGTTTATCATATACGTTTATTGATGAAACTTCTAGAAAATGGGGACATCAACCTCCCTTTCTTCCTCCTAAATAGTCTAAGGAGAATGGCTTCAAATGTACAAAAGAAAATAGAATCTCTGGAAACAACCATGTATCACAATGGATTGGTCAAGATCCTGGTTGAATATCATCTCAAGAAAATAGGGGACACTTGGGAAAACTTTCTGATAAGAAACCATTTCCAAGAGACACCAGAATCTCTTGAAAAAGACAATTTCAAAAAAAGTAGGAGAAAGAGGATCAATCTCACCATTCAAAGTAACCTTGAGCCTACGCTACATGAAAATGATGAAGAAGAACCAATCTCTAAAAAATTCACAGAGATTAAGAGACAAATGAAGGGGAAGGAAAATATAGGAAAAGAGAAAAGGGCTGCAAAGGAGGAAACATAAAACCCCTTAGAAGAAGCTCTAGGCTCAAAGGAATGGTAAAGAAGGTATCATCAAAGGAAACAGAGTTCATCAACCTGGAAGGAGAAACCCCAACATGATCTCCTGAAAATGTTCCACTTACATACAATCCTAAAAACTCTCCTAGACATTATTTTGAAGGTAGACCCAGTAGAGGATCCCCAGGCATAGATCCAATTCAATAGCAAATTTATGATTACATAGAATAACTGGAAAAGAAAAATGCCTCAAAGGATCCAAGTTCCTCATCCAATCCAGAACAACCTGTCAATCCATAAGAACCTCTGACTGACACACTCAAACATGAAATCTATGATTTGGAGATATTGAATAGGCACATTAAGAAAGAAAATGAAGCCCTAAACAAATAAAGCAAATTGGATAAGCCCATTCATGAATACCATACTGCACCTAGGCCTATGGTACAAGAAAAATAGGAAGTTAAAGAGGAAGAAGAGGAGCTTGAACAAGACATTGATCAACTTCAAATACAAACTTCTCATGAAGAAACCAAGGATGGCTATCACTTCAAAGAAGAGCAAGAGAAGGAAGTTAGATGTATTGGTAGAAGTCTCTGAGCAGATGCAATAAAAAACAAAAAAGAGTTCATAGTTTTGGCAAGATTGCATGGGGACATGCAATAATTTTGCATTGGGGGTATGGGGGTATGTCAAGTCTCAAAATTACTCTCTCCCTAGAAACTCTTCTCATTCCTTTTCTTTGTTTTTCCATGAGAAAGATGCATTCTCATCACCAATGATCAGTATATACCGTCTCAAGGAGGACATTTAGTGATTTACATATTATGCTTTTATGTTTTGCTGTTTGAATAAATTTTTGTATATTAGCTACCGAACACAGTCTATTTTGTAGCTAATTGGCTATTCCACGGCTACCTTCATGCTTTAATAGGTTCCAGGTGTCAGAAGGAGAAACTATCTACATGGGCATCTTGGAAATCATCGTGACATGGACCTTGTCCTATTCACCTAGCCCAGGTCGACAAGGAAGTTGGTATAAGACTACGGTCAATGGAGAAGTCAAACGTAGAGACCGAAGGTTACAAGACTTTGTTTCATGGTTAACTAACACATTTCACAGTAATGGGAAGTGTTATCCGAAACAACTACCTGAACCTACAGACTCCAACAACCACCTATGCAACCAAATCCAACAGCCACCATCTTGGATTTATGTCTCCAACAACCGAGGAAGAAATTCCACATACCTGTCTTCTACGTGTTTTGACTGTAGCATATTTTTCTCCACAAACAATTGTATGATTTTCTTATAAATACCTGTGTAAAGAACCGAGGAAGTTAGTAGTGATAGTGATAGTTTTATTGTGAAATCAAATTCTGAAATCTGTAATTTCTGGGCATTTTGTGTCCCTGTTGTTAATGTGAAGACCACATCTTTTATGAGAATCTGAAGGAGTTTCCTTGAAATTGATTGAGCAAGCGTAGCCTAATCAATTGTAGAGGGCCCCTGCACTTAAAAGGTTTCATTTCATGTTATTTTTCTTCTTGTTTTAATTGTATATTCATCATTTTCTTTCACAGTGTTTATGATCATCTTCTTGCTAACAATGCATGTAATACAGTTTCCATCATTTTATTGTTAACGGCATTCATAATTTAAATTAGCTTACATTTGCTTGATCTCTTTCTGGTTTTTATCAATAGCTAGAAGATGAAGTTCAATAATATAATCTAGTTTACTTCATTCACTATTTTTCTAGTCTTAAAATTCTTAGTTAGACTAATCAGTGCCATTTATTGTCTTCTATTTTTAGTTTACTAACTCATGGTGTTAATGAATGTCTCTAAAAACCCTTCAAGTTGATAATTCATCCTAAACTAAGTGGTCGAGCATTTCATTTATGCAATGAGTCTTTGTTGCATCTTTGTATTTGGTTTTTGTTAGATTAATGAAGTACAGAATTCCTCAAATGTCATCCGAAGGAATCTTTCTCCCAAAATTGAGACGCGGAGTAATTAAGTATTTCATTTAGTTTTATTTCTATAATTAGTTAGGCATCAGTTACAAATTTCACTTTCAGTTCTTAAATCATGATTTGAAAATAATGGTAAAACAGGAATAGAAACTCTATTTTCATTTCTTGCTTAAGCTTTTCTTCCAAGTCTATCTCAGCTCTATTTTCATTTCTTCCTTAAAAGCTTTGTTTTCATTTTTAGATTTTAAGTAATCCTTACAAATGTTAGACTCGAGTTTTTGACAATTACATTGTAAATCATTAGGTATTAAAAGACCAAAAACCCCCCAAAACAATATAAAACACAAAAACAACGAAGTAAGAAAAGTTATCTAGCATAAACAGTGAACTACACTTCATCAGTTTATGATACCCAGATTGATAATTTATGTAAAGTAATTTAGGACACTAAAATGACCAAACACCAACCATAGATTGGGCTAAATCAAATATCTCTTTCCGCCATTCACCCCCATGCCATATTCTAGGTGTGAATGTGGGATCTCATGGAATAAACCAAACAAATATAAACCAAGGCTTACAGAGGCCAAACCACCTCAATTCTAAACTAGTGGTTCCACCTCATGGTCAAGCATCACTGACACTAACCAGATCGGTTTCTACCCAAGTTATCCTAGGCTTGAGAGTGTTTGTCCTGACCATGGCTCCATGAACTAATAACTCAACTGACTGCCTTCCAGGGCTCCAGATGTTTATTCCAACTTGACTCTAGGACTATTAACTCAACCCACCAAGGATTCTAGAGAATTTTTCCAACCTATGCTCTTAGACTAGTAATTCAACCCAAGTTGTTCTAGGGCTCTAAAGCATTTGTTCCAACCAACAACTCCAGGAACTAGTAACTCAACCCATAGCAATAAGGAACTTGAGAAATAATAAAAAACAACAAGTGGAAAACACCACAATACCATTGCTATCTAGGAAATGGAAAGGCTAGGAAAAACCCACTACCAATTGAGGCAATTGTCCATGCCAATGACATATCATAACAAAATAACCACATGCATATACCATGCATGCCAAAACTAGTAAGGAAATCATACATGGAACTCGATATATGCAAGGAAATCCCACTATAGTTGTTGATAATACTCTCCCCTTGCATTTTCTTGCTTTCCTTTGCCTTCTTTCTCGAATCGAAGTGAAACTAGAGTGCTCCAATAATGCTCAAAGATTTCTCTAAGTGTGCAAGAGTATGTGAGAGAGAATAGAGAGAGAGCTCCACCATAGAACATCAAAAGTTGTTAAATGATCCTCATAAGCCTTTTTATCATTGAGGCCTCTATTTCCTTCAGTTTCCATTATTTTTCATTTAATTTCCTCCTCATGCAATTTTGTGACCTTTCACCTTCCTTTCTCCTATTTTCCATTATTTCCATAAATAAAATGCCAATTAACGCCACTTTGTCTTTGTCAATTCCTTTGCCAATTTCCATATCCATCTATTAATCATAAGTGATCCCCATCACTATGTTTTATATCCAACATGCATCTTGAATATGTGTCGAATGACCTTGGTATTATTTTTATTTCTTTACATAGGAAATAAACCTCGGGTTGTTACAATAGGGTTATGGAATGAGGTCACAAGTTTTAAATGCATAGTATGGCCCTTCTAGAGAGAGAAGGAAAATGAATAATTAAAAGCACCTTTTTAAAAAAAAAATAGTTGTCCTCTATTGGGTTAAGAGATGTCTTGGAAACCCCTATGACAAGGGAAATCCTTAGGATGGTAGGGAATACCCCTAGTTTTCCTTCAAGCCATAAAATGTAAGGGATGCAAGGGACATGCTATTAAGTAACATCGGTATCAAGCCATTTCAAAGATGAAAATTCTTAGTTGAAAATTTTATCAACTTCAATCATGGGGGAAGCTTTAAGTGGATCGAGTGAAAATCTTCACAAGGTACATAGATGCTATTTTTAAAGTGTCAATATCATCGTTTCAACATTTCTAGAGAAGGATTCATATTCCACATGGAAAATGAGCGTTGAAAACTTTTCGGACCATTCCTACCTTGGCAAAGTGCTCGACATTTCATAAATGCAATGGAGTTTTCATACAACTATTGAATTATGCATTGGAGTTTAGTTTAGTGTTATTTCAGCATTTCCATATTATTCTCTAACATGACCTATATTGATATGTTTAAAGGAATTATATCTACAAAAGTACCATATTCATCGCAATAGTGTTTCTTCTTGCTACTTTAGTACCTTGATATGTTTGATTAGTTTGACTTTACCAAGACAATACTAATCATGACTTTTAGTGGCACACAACTCCAAGAATTAGGTGAAGCATTAGTAAAATTGTGTAATCTGACGGATTTTAAAATGGAAGAGAATAAATTATTTGAACATGCTACATTTTATAAATCATCTCCAACTGATGAATTGAAAGGGTCAGGAGAGATTTCTTATGAAATTATTGAACAGGTAAACATTACTTCACATTTTGACATTTTAGATCTGACGTGTTCGTCCAAGGAAGAATCATTCACAGGAGATCCTTAGGATCTTGAGAGGAGATCAGCGTTGAATTCTGTAAGGATAAGGGCTTTATTTCTTTTAGGGGGAGAAAATTGGAGGTTAAATTCTTGCAAACTATTGATCCATGGGGCATATTTAAGATTCATCATATAGGAAGTAGGAAAGTATCACATGGGATTGAAATTACCAATGAAAATGATGGTGCTAAGGATCATATAATGCCAAATCTTCTATATGGAGTATATGAGAGCTAAGGAAGTCTTCTTAGTTGGTTCATAATTCAAAGAAGGTCCTGTGAGGTTTTTTTTGATGTAATAGATAAAGTGTTATCTATTATCAGTGCCTTGGACTAACACACCAATGATGGCTACGTCAGATGATGAGAGGTAGAGGATGTAGTCCTTGTTATGGTTAGGCAAGCATATTAATGGTGCTTGTGACAATGCATCTTTCATAGCCTAAAATGAGTGTTGAGCTTGCTCATCCCATTAGAATGGGACATCCAGATGGAGAAGGTGGAGAAAACATGAGCACATTTTGCATAATTAGGAATAAGAAGGAATAAGAATTTGTCCTTAACCTAAAATCTTTGCAGCTATTTTAAAGTATTGGGTGGTGGGATTTCATGTATGGCTTATACTTTCAGTGGGTCTACCTTAATACATTGCGGGGAATAATTAATCCCAATAGTATCTCAACATTTGCATAGAAAACACACTTGAGGGAGTTCAAATGTACGTTGTAATATTGGCATCACTGAAACACATGGCAAAGATACTTGAGATGATCTGATCACTTTTTGGCATGTACTATAAGGTCATCCAAATAGGCAAGTATGAGATGAGCCAGATCATGAAAAATGTAATTCATAGCCCGCTAGAAAGTGGCTCTTTTTCTTTTAAGGAAAAAGGCCATCACTCGATATGTGAAGGTATGTTAGGGAGTGGTGAAAGTTATCTTGTGCTAATCCATATGGTGTATCTAGATTTGTTTATAGCCTGAGAAGTCATCCATGAAGAACAAAGCTTCATAACTAAGGAAAGCATCGATGACTTGACCAATAAAGTGTGTGGGATAGTTATCCTTAGGGCAGGATTTATTCAAATCATCGAAATTACTACAATGTGTGGTGCCCTATTGTTTTTTACAGCTGGAAGGTTAGAAACTCAAGATGTGTAATTGATAGGGTAAATGAAACTAACCTTATGCAGCTTGTCAATTTTGAGTTTTATCACTTTTGTATTGGATGGATAGAGTGAGCACTACTTTTGTCTTATATGGTAGGAATCAATCTATGTCTCGATGTGGTGCTCTATAATGGTAGGGATAATGATAGGAATTTTGGAATATGACCAAGAAAAAACATCTCTAAATTCTTGGAAGAGGGATTTGTATGAGGCAAATTCCTCAGGTGAACATGCTTCCCCCAAAAAATATCTCTTCAAGGATGTTTAGCTTGATTGAGATATCTACCTTAATGGTAAGAAAGATGTTAGATGTGTTTCCTTCTTCAAACATATCAAGCGTTGGAATGGGATTCTTGAACCAAAATATGTGCCTTGTTGATGGGAAGTCTTAAGTTTCTACTATGAAAATGGTATTATCTACCGTTTCAGTACTTGTGAATTTTTTTTCAAGGAGGGAAAAATAGTAATAGTGCATGGCATCCCATGGACATTTGAGTTCCTTCATGGGCTCAAGGATGTCCTTTTCATAATGAAAGAGGTTCACAAAAGGTGACAAATGAGGTGATAGCTCAATAGGTACAGGTTGGCACATGAAAGTGCTAGTTGATAAGAAGGGGAATAATCCAAATTGGATCCATAAAGACCAATCGAAAGAAACATGGTTGTACCAGGTTGGCATAGACTTCAAAGAATTTAGAACAGCGATCAAAAACACCTATAAACCAGTGGCAGTTGGCAGCGAGTGTGGAACGACGAGGACCTCAGTCAAAGTGCATTGACCGAGGCCCATGGAGACTTCATGGGAGGTGAAATTAGCCCCTAGGAGGCCCGGATTGAGAAACAGAGGGAGTTTTTGATGTGCAATTAGCACTTAACACATTGCTGGGCAAAAACCCTCAAAATGGGGGAAGCCCCGAGCACTCGGTCGCATGAGAGCCAGGAAAACCGTGGGATAAAAGGCTAAGAGCTAAAGGTGGGACCTGCACCAAAGCCGGCAGTATTGATCAGAGGCATCCATGGGCGGTAAGCAGTTTTGGTGAAAACAGAGAGATTCCCCTCAGTTCCTAACACGTGGAAAATAGAGGAGAGAAAAAACTACCACTCATCGCGTGCTAACGGTTGAGTAAGTCAACCATGCGAAACGAGCGGATGGCATTGGATCTAGGGGTTCCATATCTAATGGCTGAGATCACACCCGATGGAGAAGATGGAATTGACAGGGGATTAATTTGTGATGTGAAATAATTTGAAGTCTGAATTAACTGCCAAGGTGGCAAATGACTCATTCCATAACGTAACTGAAGAAACGAACCGACGAGGCAAGCTGGCATAGTTTGCAGGAGGACAAGTGGTCGCTCCCTGTGAGTCTGATGATGATGTCGAAATAGGGAACTCCAAGTGAAGCTGTAGCATATGAATCGATGGAGGGGAAGAGGAATCGAACCACCATGAGCCCGAATGGCTTTAAAGCCATGAACAAAGAACTGAAAGGACGAGAAGAGGAACACTGAAGACAAAAGACAGAGAATAGAAGAACCAGTGAAGAAAAAATCAGAAAGAAGACAGAGGGCTGAGCTGACCAAAGGCAGTGTTGAGCACCAGAGAGCTTGAGAGATTCAAGCCATCGCTGAGAGGATTTGTCAGACCAGAGAGGTCAAAGAGCTGGCAAGGAAAAGAGTCTGTGTACTCTAGTGGCTTGGGGAATCCAAGAACCACCCTGCCAAGCTAATCTATTTCAAGAGACTCATATTGAGCTCCTTCATTGTAATTCTCTACTTCAAGACACAATAAAAGAAGGTCACCACTAAGAGCTGGACCGGAGATGTAGCCCTAGAGGATAGGGTGAACTCCTTATTAATTTCTTGTGTTCTTGTATTTGCTTACTGTATTTCTCTGTTGTTTTCCATTTCGTGTGTGTATTTTCAATCTGATCGATCTGTTGCCTAAATAACATAGACACACACCAGCACATGAGTCTGTAATTTTAACTGAGGTCACTCATGGGGTGATTATCAGATCAAGTGGTATCAAAGCTTTAGGTTGTAAGGTTCGACAAGCTTGTGTTGGTTTAGCTGTGGAATGCTCACTAGATCAAAGCTCAAATTAGGAGAAGAAGAGTTGGTCAAAACTAATCCTGAGATTGGGAGAGTCTATCCTCAGAAGATAATGCCAAAGGAAGGTTTTGTGGGGCTAGACCCTCAATTCATAGAAATTTTCCTAGCTATAAAGTCTATGGTAGAAGAAATGTATAAGGAATTTAGAAATCATAAGGATTAAGATTCATTAGGTTCTAAACAAGAAAAAGAAGAATATGAGTCTCATTCCTATGACCACTCAAAAGGAAAAGGGAAAGAGGAAAACTTTCTCACACCTTCTAATAGCCCTGTGCATAATAAGAAAGCATCTTTGATTAAGCTAGATGTTAAATTTGACTTGCCTATATATGATGGAGAGCTAAATGCTGAAAAGTTGGACAATTGGATTAGAAAAATTGATGTGTATTGCAGAGTACAGAACATTGATTCAGATAAGAGAAAAATTCAGCTGGCAAGCTTACGCCTAGGAGGAACTACCTTGGTTTGGTGGGAAGGAAAAACACAAGCTGACATGAAAAGACATGGTAATACTATCTCTATCTAGAGTGACTTTGTTTCTGCAATCAAGAAGCCTTTCTATCCATTGGCCTACATGCAACAAGCCATGATGGGTTGCCAAACTCTTCGGTAGTTGAAAGGGAAAAGTGTGCAAGGGTACACTCAAGAATTTAGAAAGAGAGCATTGATTCTAGGGATCTCATTAGACTCACCAGAGACACTTCTGAAGTACATTGGTGGTCTACACAGCTACATGAGGCATACCATCCTCATGTTTAATCCCACTACTATAGATGAGGTATCTGTACAAGCTACTCATCTAGAGGATAGAGGAAAGAATGGAAATCTAGAAGTTGGGGGACCATCCCAACCCACTGCAAGCAAGAGCAAGGAGAAAAGAAAGCAGAAGTGAACAACAAGGAAGGCTAATACTGCACAGAAAAGCAAAGCTTCATGCACTCACTGTAAAAAGGATGGGCATGATGATGAGCATTATTGGATTCTGCATCCATAACTGAGACCTAAGAAGTTTGAGGGAAAGAAGAAGAAGGCTGCTACAGCTATCCAAAAAGATTTGGGGTCAGACTCGGGAGATGAAACATCCATTGCAGCCACAAGTATAAAAGGTAAGAATTCTGAAGCATCTACTAGTAATTCTGCTCAATCTATTATTGACGAAGAACATGAGAGAAAAGTACATGAGCTTTTCCATATTAGAGTTGTTTCCAAACATCAAAAGATTGATACTTTGTTTAATAGTGGCTCACAAGTAAATTTTATTTATGAAGCAATTGTAAAGAAATTGGGATTAGCAACCACACCTCATAAGAAACCATACCCATTAGGATGGTTGAATGATAAAGCACAACTACAAGTGACTAGATAGTGCAAACTCAAGTTTTCTTTTGGGTCAACATTTGTAGATGAGGTCGAGTTAGACATAATTCCTTTGGATATATGTGGAATTGTTTTAGGAAGTCCTTACTTGTATGATAGAAAAACTATTTTCAGTAGAGCTAAGAACAAGTATCTACTTGTTAAACATGGAATCGAATACTTTGAAAGAGCTCACAAGCTCAAGAATAATTATACTCTCATAAACTCAGGGCAGATGAAAAGAATGATAAATTCATGCAAACAATTCTTATTGATGGTTGTAAAGGAAAAGAAACCTGATAAAACCAATGTATTTGAGGGTTGTAATGCTAAGCAGCAGGCTCATATAGAAAAGATTGTTTTAGTGTATGATGTCCTGTTTCAGGAACCTAAAGGTCTGCCACCCAAGATGGAAATAGTACATGATATTGTTTTGCAGCAAGATGTTCCATTGACTAAAATTGGAATGTACAGGTTGTCTTCTTTATAGAATGTTGAAATCAAGAAGCAGGTGTAGGAGTTGCTCAAGAAGGGGTTCATCAAGTCTAGCACATCACCATGTGGGTCACCAATCATTTTGGTGAGAAAGAAAGATGGCTCGTGGAGAATGTGCATTGACTACCGAGCACTGAGTAAGATAACAATAAAAAATCATTATCCCCTTCCTCACACAAATGATCTTTTAGATCAGTTGAAGGAAGTTGTTTATTTCACCAAGATGGACTTTCATAGTGGATTCCACTAGGTCAGAGTTGCAGAACAAGATGCATGGAAGATTGCTTTCAAAACAAAGCAGGGATTGTATGAGTGGCTAGTTATGCCTTTTGGCTTGACCAATGCTCCTACTACTTTCATGAGATTAATGAATGATGTACTCAGGCCTTTTCTTGATGATTTCATTATTGTGTATCTGGATGACATTTTGATTTTTAGTAAAACGTGGGAAGAACACTTAAAGCATGTTAAGCAGACATTAGATGTTTTGAAAAGAGAAAAACTTCATGTTAAACTCTCAAAATGTGAA
>APFE030600455.1:137920-152880 GCA_000404065.3 Pinus taeda | reverse complement strand
AAGTTGAAGTTGCAAGGTGGAAGGGTTAGAACCCTTTCGGGTGTTCTGCATATTCCTGCGTTGGCCAGAAATCTGATTTTTGTAAGCAAGTTGGATGATTCAGGTGTAAAGACAGTGTTCGAGAAGGATACCTGCAAGATGGTTCGAGGAGCACTGGTATTGATGCGGGGAGTTCGGATTGGAACTCTGTACAAGCTGCAAGGTAACACTGTTGTTGACGGGTGCAATAGTTCTATGGTTCCTGAAAATGGAGCAGAAAATCTAGTGGTCTCTGGAGAGAAGACCATGTTGTGGCATCAAAGGCTTGGACATATTGGAGAGAAGGGCCTTCGAATACTTCATGGTAAAGGTATGGTAGAAGGTATGAGTAATAGCTCTGTGGATTTTGATTTCTGTGAAAATTGTGTATATGGGAAGCAGAATGGAGTGAGTTTCCCCTCTGGTGGTAAGAGGACGAAACAAATATTAGAGCTTGTGCACAGTGATGTGTTTGGACCTGTGAAAGTTCCATCACTGGGTAAGTCTGTGTACTATGTATCATTTATAGATGACTTCTCAAGGAATACATGGATATATTTCCTTAAGAAGAAATATAAAGTCTTTGACAGGTTTAAAGAATTTAAGGCTCTGGTGGAAAATCAGATAGAGAAGAAGATAAAGGTACCGAGGAAATATAATGGTGGAGAATCCTGTAGCAATGAATTTGAAGAATTTTGTAAGAAGTGTGGTATAGCACGGTAGAAGACTACTCCATATACACCTCAGAAAAATGGAGTCACAGAAAGAATGAACAAGACGTTGATGGAAAGGGCAAGAAGCATGCTCAGTGATGTCGGGTTAGGACAGGAATTCTGGATAGAGGCGGTGGATACTGCATGTTACTTGGTCAACACATCACCTTCATCAGTGTTGGAGGATAAGACTCCACAAGAAGTATGGACTGGTAAGAAACCCTCTCTTTCACATCTGAAGGTATTTGGATGTGATGCATATGTACATGTTCCAAAGAGAAACGAACCAAGTTGGATAGTAAATCTGAAAAGTGCATCTTTATTGGGTATAAGGATGGTTTAAAGGGTTATAAGCTTTGGAACCTTGTCACATGGAAGGTTGTGTACAGTCGAGATGTGGTGTTCAGAGAGGTGAAAGATGTTATTAAACATGAAGTCCAACCAAAGGAGCCTGTGAAGATAGAGTTTGAACTAAAGGAGGAAGAATCAGACTCTGTAGCAGAGGAGGAATCAGAAGATGAAGAGCCACAAACTCCGGCTGTGAGAAGATCAGCTCGAGAAAGAAGGGAGACAGAAAGGTATTGTCCATCTGCTTTCTGTTCAAACTTTGGTTTGTCTGTTACTGATGATGATCCTAGAATTTGAAGGAAGCAGTGGATTCAGAGGATGGAAAACTCTAGAAAGAGGCCATGGTTGATGAAATGGCATCTTTGCACAAAAATGAGGCTTGGGATCTGGTGGAGTTGTCGGCTGGAAGGAAACCCATTGGCAGCAAATGGGTGTTCAAGAAGAAGACAACTGCAGAAGGGAAGGTGGAGAAATACAAAGCTCGGTTGGTAGCAAAAGGTTATTCCCAGGTGCCGGGAATTGATTTTGGTGATATTTTTTCTCCTGTTGCCAAGGTAACTTCTATTAGATTACTTTTATCTGTTGCTGCTGCTTTTGATTTTGCGGTAGAACAGATGGATGTGAAGACATCATTTTTTCACGGGGATTTGGAAGAGGAAATCTACATGAAGCAACCTGAAGGCTTTGCGGTGAAGGGTAAGAAAGAACTATTATGCAAGTTAAAGAAGTCTCTGTATGGGTTCAAACAGTCACCAAGGATGTGGTATCAGAAATTTGATACATTTATATGGGGACTTGGCTTCACCAGAAGCAAAGCAGATCACTGTGTGTATTTTAAATTAATTGGTGACCTGTTATTTATCTGGTCTTGTATGTGGATGATATGTTGCTGGATGGAAATGACAAAGAAATTATCCAGGATTTGAAGACCCAATTGTCCTCCAAATTCGACATGAAATATCTCGGTGCTGCAAACTATATTTTGGGCATGGAAATAAAAGAGATCGGGCAAAGAGGAAGCTCTCGTTAAACCAGAGGAAGTATGTCGAGACAATATTGCAAAGGTTTAATATGTAGGATAGTAAACCGGTGAAGGTTCCTATTCCTGTAGGTGTAAGGTTATCTGCTGAACAGTGTCCCAAGACACAAGAAGAGGAAGAGGACATGTCCCGTGTTCCATATGCAAGTGCAGTCGGTAGCTTGATGTATGCAATGGTCTGTACTAGACCAGACATTGCACATGCAGTGGGAGTATTGAGCAGGTTTATGTCAAAACCAGGGAAGGAGCACTGGACAGCAGTGAAGCGGGTTTTCAGGTATTTGCGTGGCACTAGTGATTATGGTTTGTGCTACCAAGGAAGACCAAGATTGGACAGAGTATTGGCTATTTCTGGCTTTGTTGATGCAAACTGGGTTGGAGATCTGGATTAGAGAAGATCTACAAGTGGGTATGTGTTTAACCTATTTGGAGGTGCAGTCAATTGGATGAGTAAGAAACAATCTGTAGTGGCACTATCAACTACAGAGGCATAATACATGGTAGCCACTCATGCAAGCAAGGAAGCAGTTTGGTTGCAGAGATTGTGTTCAAGTATGGGGTTAGTACAGGGAGCTATAAGGATAGACTGTGACAGCCAAAGTGCAATTTTCTTGGCAAAGAACCCTGCTTATCATTCAAAGACAAAGCACATTGATGTTCAGTATCACTTTGTGAGGGATATGATAGAAGACAAACATGTGTTGTTGGTAAAGGTGGACACTTTGAAGAATACTACAGATGCATTAACAAAATCTGTGAGCTCTGAGAAGTTCTCTTGGTGTACAGAAACAATGGTTGTTTCAAGGCTGGAAAAATGACTAAGCTCTCCTGTGGCCCCTTGTGGAAAGAAAACAATAAGTGGGAGATTGTTGGGTTATGTTATATTCTTTCCAAAAATAACCAATGTAGTGAACCGGGGGGTTAGAGGGGGGGTAGAGGCCCCCCTTCGTTGTGCCGATTGTGCAGCGGGGCGGCGACAGGCCCCCCTGTCCGGCGGGTTTGAGGGAGGCGGGCAGCCCCCTCTACGGGGTTTGGGACAGCGCCCTGAGAAATGTTTTTTTAGACGCGATGGTTTTCGGTCCATGTTATTGGATGCTTCGGCATGTATAAATATGTATTGTAACATTGAAAGGAATATAATGAAAAATAAAGTTGGTAGTCTCGGTTTTGGGATCCAGCGAGAAATCTCTGTGTATATGTGTTTTATGTGTTATTCTCTCGCATTTTTATTTTTCCTGTGATTTAGAATTCGTATGTAGGTAATTTCTGTACGGGGTTAAAATTTACACAAATATAGTGCAAAAAGCTCTGAAATTCGGACCCAAGATTTAGCGCGATGTCTTCTCAAATGGGTTTTTTTTCAACTTCTGAAACATCGCAGAAAAAAAGTTATAGCGAGAATGCCATGATGACCTGTTTGAATCAGCGAAACCCTAGAATCCAAAGCTCTCATTCCAAATGTTATGAAACCAGCTCAAGAAAAGATAGTAAAGATAGATCAACGCCTTAGAGCTCAGCCTCTTCGAGGGGGAAACCTCCTTTACATTACATAAATGAACAATTCTTCGATGATTCAAATGAAAAGACCTCCTCTCTATATATAGGAGTCTAAGGGGTCATAACATAATCAGAGCCTACTTAACAATAATATTGTAAGGGCCCAATAATAATAATAGTGGGGTTCTATGGGGCATAACAGTAACAATATGGGCACTAAATGGGTACATCAATATAATAAGTGGGTTGTACTAATAACAATAAGGGGTTAATCTAGTAGTATAGGGGCCTAACATTCTCATTCCCATTTATATGTGTTCTTATTGATCTTGCTCATATTCGATTAATCTTCTGAAAAGTTTGTTGTAGAAGTAGATATTGTATTTTGCTTTAGTATATTACATAATATGTTGATCTAGAGTGGGAAATTATACAAACCTAGCTAGAAGGTGAGGCTACTTCGGTCTCTTTCTATTTAGAAATATGGCTACAGATACACAGAAGTAATATCTATGGCCTATGGGATGAAACAATGCACAAATCCTCTCTATGCTATCTAATTCCTATCTCCCTTTGCTATCTTTTCTCGACTATGGAACAAAATTCTCTCGAAAGAATGGAATGCCTCTTTGTTTCTTGGAAAACTAGTGTCTTTTCGATCAACTAGCCCTCTAAGATTGGCAGCTACCCTAGAAACAAACAGTCTAAAGCAATTTGGTATTTCTTCTATGTATAATAGATAAGAGAGAAAGAAAGAAACCAACTTGGATCTTCCGCTTAACTCCTTACTTGATCTCTCTCCCCCTTGATAGAACTTACAACTCGTCTCCTCACTTATCACACTTGGAGAGTACCTATAGAAACACAGTAACAAAAACTGCCAAAGCATTTTGATCTATTATATCATAAGAATTACATAATTAGAAATGTAATAAACATACAATGGCATTCATAAACAATAACATTCACAATTGCATAGTTATATGGAAGAAAAATTGAAGCAATTTATTAAAATAGAAGGGAGAATTACAACCCAATTGTCTAATCCAGCATCATCCTCCCAACATCAAAGCCCTCTTCAGCTCATGAAAGGCAAGATCACACCAACAATACAATGCTCTTTCTTGACCACAAACTATTAGCACTTCCTTGTAAATGACAAAATTCCAGCCTCTAGATCTCTTAGATGAGGGATCCATTTATAGATGTGTGCAAGGTTGTGAGTCATCTCTGAGCTTTTGATTAGTGTCATTCCACTTGTTGTTTTTTGTTCCACTTGGAGATTTCTTGGATCTCTTACTCATCCTTGGTCAAATTCAAAGAGGCAAGTGTCATAGGAGAAGCTTTTAGAATATCCCATGAGCATCCATTTAGCAAACTGCCTCAGACATTTGTCTATCTTCACTCATCGCACCCTACCGAAGGCCTCATCAGTATGCATTGCACCTAGCTAGTGTAGAAGTCAGTATGCATTGCACCCTCATAGTCGAGCAGTCAGCATGGTCGAGTTTTGGCCAGTTCTAAATGGTTTTTCATGTGGAATTTTTGGAGAATGATGTAATGAGTTGACCATGATCCTTTAGGGTATGAAACAACACTTCTAGGGGTTAAAGAGCCCTATTTTATTGACATATAAGATTGGGGTTGTAGTGCCCAAATATGTCTATAATAGTTGCCCCCTAAAGCATGAAGTCATAAATATTTGATGTCGAGTGAAATTCTTTATCATGAGGATCCAAGGTTTTCGAAACTGGAAGGTGACCTATATAAGATACAATACAATAAGTCATCATAATATAATTTTCATGATTTAGTTGAGGCAGGCATTCCCATGCTCAACTTATAAATTCATTTCATGTACATAGAAAATATAGTCGTCTGCATATGCAGATTGGTGATTCTTCAAATGTAGATTCATCATCCCTGGCTCAGATGACCATCTGTGCAGCTTCTGTGTACATTTGATGTCTTTATATCCTTGAATATATTGCAGCCTAGTTGGATGAAACTAGACCCGGGGTCTTCAAACTCCTTCAATCTTCGCCTGATGTACAAGTCAATCCATGTGAAGATATGTTCTGAAGTCGAACATGGAAAGACATCGCCTAATTACCAGCCAATAATGTGAGCTATTAACAGACATGAGAGGAATCACTGATAATGATGATGACACTCAAGGTACTATAGTACAATTCACGTTGTTTGAATATATGATCTGATGTCGAACACCACGCAAAATCTTTTGGTCGAAGGTCATTGATGTCAACCTGTCACCGAAAGTGAGAAACTTGTCATTGAGGCACGCAAGCTTCAAAGTACTGAAAGTGGTGTTTCTAAGTCAACTTTTTGGATAATGAGATAATGTCAACAAGAAGTGACCCATTGTAGGAGGGCCTTAGTGTATCCCACATCTACGACAGGAAATGAAGCAAATGATTTTTTGGAAGTGAAAATGATCCGACGACATAAGGTTCAGGAATGACAGTCATGAAAAATGGAGGGTGAAGGTATTATAGTGGATGAGGCATTAACTGGATGGCAATTTCTCAACTGAATGACTTCTCTTGTACATATCAGCAACACTGAGATGGATTGGTAGCTTTGACCCCAACAGACGGATGGTGTGGAAGACCAATGGTGAAATAACTAGTGAACGGAATAACCCAACCTTACTCAATCAATCAAGGTGATGGAATGAAAGTGTCATGTTCAATAGTGACCTTCTACCATAAAATTCTTCAAGTTTTCTTCATTTTTTCCCTAGTCATCACTGACCAATACCTCTTTATTTTTGTCAAGATTAAGGAGGATAACATATGCTTGTTCTATAATTTGTCCTTCAGAAAAACCTGTCTCTATGTTTTAGTGAGTCTAGTGGTAGTGAAACTTGTTCTTGTCTAGGTGGACAAGTTTGTCGCTATTGTTTTAATGAGTATAACAAAAAAGACAACTTAGTCATTTTCATGTTTATAGAGTTTGAAAAGGGACGAAAAGGGGACTCTATCTCATCTTGGGTGGACGAGATTGTCACTATTATTTTAACGAGTTTAATGACAAGGTTAATTTGGTCCTTTTCATGTTTAGAGAGTTTGAAAAGGGACGAAAAGGAAACTCCAGAAGTTCTTTTTCGTAGGATAATACCTTAAGTCTGAAAAATGATAGAATAATACGAAATGGATGACTTTTTTATCACTTTAAGAAGCTAAAAAAGACAAGCGCTTAACAATCTTTTCATATTTAATGAGTTTGAAAAGAGTTTAAAGGAGACTCGTTTTTGAGGAGTGAGTGGTGTCTAGCATAGCAATTGGTTTATGATAAGATTGGAACTTCTTAAAACATGGTAATGTGAAGAGATTGGCTAACAAAACCACTCGTTGCGTCTGTTCCTCAGAAAGGGGTAAAGAATCAAGTGGAAGTGTATGATCGACCAAAAGAATGGAGGTGACAGTAGGAACACAACCAAGGGCTCAAAAGGCTAATAGCATGTATATCACAAACATTATTTACCGATGGTGGGTTCAGTTTTTAATGAGCTTGAATGTGGGAAACTGTGCTCGATGGTATGTTTATTTTTTAACGAGCTTGAACCATGAGATAGTGTGCTTAGCTGGTGGTACAAATGTTTATTTCATTGTTTAGCACATCATATTCTTTCGTTGGTCGTTCAACCTGCTCAATCACTCCATCAAACTAATTAGAAATACATATATATGTATGAAAAATGAGCTAAAACTAACATTTTGCTTGAAGTATGTGAATAAGAAACATAAAAGTAGTTTTACCTTTCATTTTCGTGATTCTATTTCAAATTTGGGATTTTGGGGTTCTGGACTAGTTTCCCCCTCAAATTACACTAGTCGATTTCGGGAGATCTGGTGGGCTATTCTCTATGCTGTTAGGACCAGGTAGGAGCTAACCCTGAGCTCTTCATTTTAATTCCATCCTTCTTTGATTCTGAGCAAGTTTTTTCATATTTCTGGGCCCTTGGGGTTTGAAGATCTCATTCCCCAATCATTTCACCTTTCCAGTATCAAAAGGTGTGATTCATACTAAGCTGCCAACTAGCCAGTTAGTCTGCATCCCACCTTGCTGAAAGGTAGGGTGCGATGGGCGTAGAAGGGCATCTTTACGCAGTGATTTTGCATCAAATTTTTGCTTGTTTTTGCTCTAATTTAGATCCTAACTCATATTTTGTTTGCATTTTAGATGTTTGTTGGATCAAGATGGTTGTCACATGGCATGAAATAAAACATGAAAAAGAGGACATGATTGCTTTACTTGACCCCAACACAGTTTCTACATTAGGAAACTATGGATTTCTGAAGTTCTTCCGCATATTGAGCATGAGGCAACAAATCAGTTTGTTGTAGTATTTTCTCGATGCTTGGGATCCGATTGACCAGGTATTCCAGATTAGAGGTAAATCCATTCCATCGATAGTCGAAGACATTTACTTTATGACAGGGTTGTCGAGGCGTGGTGCCCCTCTTTCACTTTCAGGATTCGCTCGTGGGGGTGAATCCATGAAAGATTACATTCATCAGTTCTATAGATATGGATCTCACTCTAACAGAGATGGAAATATCAACATCCAGGATGTCACTGATCGGCCCCTGAGGACCATTTTATTTACCTTTTCTAGATTGGCTGGTAGCATGGCTTTGCATTTGGAAAACAGATCTTATATGCCATATGCCCTGGAATGCCTGGAACCGAAGGTGTTCACCTAGTGTGAGGCGGTACTTCTTGTCATAAAAAAACAACTCTCCAAAGTAAAGAATGGAAGAAGCAAGAATTTTGGCTATGGTTCCATATTGACTACTTTTGCCTTGGAGAGGATTCCACTGATGCAGCCTCAGAACATTTCACTAAGATTGCCAGCACTAAGGGATCCATGGATGCAGAGATGGGTTTATCTTATGGCCAGACATGTCTGTCAGTCACAAATTTCATTCTCTAATGCCCTTTTTGAGTGCTTTGACCATCAGGATATGGTCTTTGTGGTGTATCTATACGTCGGGATGGATTTCTCAGGCAACTCGGATTTGACACTACCAGCTGGCAAGCAGTGGAGTGCTATAGGTAAAATGATTTGACCACATCTTTGTTCATTAGTTTTATAATGTTTTGTGTTTTTAAATGTTACCAAGACTAATCAAACTTATATGCGTGTGCAAATATTGGTCCAGTGCGACTAGTGGCACGCACGTGGGTGGCAGATGATGCTCTAGTAGGAGAGGCTATAGGGAGGGTTGTCCTTCATGATCTGGACATATTGGAGACCCTGGCAGTGCTGCAGGATCAAATCAAGGGCCTCACTCTCAGTATTCAAGATGTGAGGACCAATGAGTTACCTTTGAGGTTACAACACCATACTACTGGCATGCTGAGTCGATGGACTAGGCTCCTATGCATGATCACATAGGTGGTGACATGTTATCACCAGCATCATTAGTCTAGGATGCTTCTTTGCATTCATTTTTGAGTTTCTTGGTCATATGATTGATTTTGTCTTGGGCACAAAACATTTTGTAAAAACTATAAATAGTTATATATTTTTTATTTTCAGAGTTTTATTTTGGTTAAGTTATGCAAATCCTTATGCAAATGTTAATGTAAAATGCTTTCTTTACAAATGCTGCAAACATCTATCTAACACATAGTTTGCTAATGAATCAGTCAATGTGTTTAAGTTCCTAGAAATGTGTTGATATTGAATGGAATCAAACTATCTAAAATCCTGACTCTTAGGAACATGCGGTAAATCACTGGGTTTCGAATGGAATAAACACCAGTAGGCTGTAGAATGACAAATTGTGAATCTAGCTTGACAATGAGTCGACATATGCCATTTGAAATGGCATCAGAGAGAAGTTCGATCAATGCGCTATACTCAACGATGTTGTTCATTGATCGACCAATACGGATCCCCCTGAAACTCACTAACTCACCGCTTGGAGAGAAAATGGCCCAGGCCGCAGAGGACAGGTTCCGCATACTACGACTAGCTCCGTCGGCATACCCAACAAATGGTTCCAAAAAGTCTGACATCTCCAACAAAAGAAAATTGGATTACCTAACCAAAATGACAACTCTAAAAGAAAACAAAAATGCAAGAAGACGTATATACTAAAAGTTTACTACACTTAATCAAGCATAGGAATGTTTAAGATACAACCCGTTTCAGGGTTGCAACAATGGAATCCCATTATAATCAACTAGCTCATAGGCTCCTTTTGTCAATACTCATTTAACAATGTAGGGGCCCATCCAAAAAGGTTCGAACTTACCTGCTCCCAATTTTTCAGAGTCTTGATCATAAAGTAAGACTAGGTCACCTTCTGAGAAGTCACGAGGCTTGACACTCTTGTCATATTGGGCATTGACTCATTTCTTATGTGCTTTGTTAGCAAGCGCAACGTCACGACGGGTTTCATCCAGGTCAACTAGTTCCAAGAAACGAGCCTCTTGTTAAGGAGTTTCAGGAAGCAGATCAATCGCGAGTTTGAGGGACAAGATTTTTCACTGAATTGGTAAGACAACTTCCAGACTATACACCAACTGAAAGGGCGTAAATCCTCTCGTATTTCTCACCGAAGTCCTATATTCCCACAGAGCTGAGTGCATGATTAAATTCCAATTACATTTGTGGAATCCAATAATTCTCTGTAGCATGCGGTTAAGGACTTTCTTGATTTCCTCAACCTATCCATTAGCTTGTGGATAATATGGAGTAAAACTATCGTGGGACAGTGCTAATTTGGCAATCAATTCAATGATCATTTTATTGTGGAAATCTGATCCATGATTTGTGACTATGGCCTGTGGAACACCAAATCTGGAAACTACATGATTAAGAAAGAAAAGAGTAGTCGTTTCACCATTGTTGTTTAATGTAGGCATCGCCTTAGCCCATTTTGTAAAATAGTCAACAACGACTATAATATACCCATGCACCCCACCCGAGGTGGGGTTACATGTCATGAAATCAATGCCCCATTTAGTGAATGGCCCAAAAGCAACTACTGGATGTAGTGGTGCAGGTGGTAATCTGGTTTTGCGATCAAAAATTTGACAAGAAAGACAACTTCTCACTGTAGTTATGCAATCTCTGAATATGGTTGGCCAGAAGTAACCTACTCGTAAGATATTTTATGCAGTAGCGTAACCAGATAGATGTCGTCCACAAGCACCTAAATGACAATAACTCAAAACTTTTTTAGCCTCCTCATGCGTGAGGCACCTTCGTAGAACTATATCGATACCATGGCAGTAAAGTGTATTCCCAATGATCACGTAGTCTTTGGCTTGGTATCGAGTATGCCGCTATTCAGAGCGAGAGATGGTAGGCCTAAAATTTTGGGTTTGGAGATAGACCAGTATATCCACATACCACAGATTGCTTGACGATAATAGAAACAAAGTCTCATTCACAATTGATGCTTTAGATGTTAAATTGTTGGATGACGATGCAAGGTCACATAGTAACTCCATGAAGACGAGAGACTTCTTTGATTTGGATTTGGTGAATTCCAAATCAAACTCTATCAAAATGGCTATCCATTTGAAATATCTTCCCCCTAGTAATTGATGCAATAGAATGTAGGTCATAGGATCGCAATCTGACACAATTGTAGTCTTGTGAAAGAGAACATAGTGTCGAAATATCTATACTACTTGAATGCCTGCTAAAGCTAGCTTTTCAACATAAGGGTACTTTCTTCCTGTATCATTAAGGTTTTGACTGAAATAATATATAGGATGTTCTATTCCATTATCTTCTTGTAATAAAACCATGGTGATAGTTGTATCTGCAGTGACGAGATACAAGTTAAAGTCTTTTTGATAGTCACGAGCATACATTAATGATGCTTTTATCGGGGAACCTTTAAAAGCATCAATGAAGCTTGCACAACATGATCCCAGTGGAAGGGTACTCCTTTTTTCAAGAGACACATATAACCTTTAGCGAGTTTGGCATAATGTGGAATGAACCTCCTCAGAAAGTTAGCTTTTGCTTGGAGTTTCTGAATCTGAAGAAAATTTGAAGGTGGAGGCATGTCAAGGATTTCCTAAACCTTAAATCAGTCAAGTCAAATTTTGTCCTTAGAAATTATGAAACCAGGTAATCGACCATAACCAACACAAAACACACACTTGTGCAGATTGTATTGTATCTTGTAGTGTCGGCAACGTAGAAATATGGCTCTCAAATGCTGCAGATGATCATTCCGCTTTCATGAATGAGCCTGTAGATTGCCGAGATACAGTTGAATGATGTGTTTGATGTCATGGAAAGTGTAGTTCATTGGCCTCTAAAAATTTTCCCCTGCGTTATTCAAACCAAAAGGTATTTTATGATACGCGAATGTGCCCCATGGACATATAAATGTAGTCTTTGACTAGTCCTGTGGGCAGATATTGATTTGATTGTATCTGGAAAATACATCAATAAATGAAAAGATTTTGCATCCGGCACATTCATCAATTATCTGGTCGATGAAGGATGTAGCATAGTTGTCCTTTGGACAGGCTTGATTTACATCCCTATAATTGGAACACACTCTAATTGTTCCTTACTTTTTAATCACAGGAATAATATTCGACACCCAATCAGTGAGAGGAATAGGGTAAATGAAACTAGCATGCAAAAGTTTTTCAACTTCTGCCTTAATGGCAACGGCTTTCTTCGGGTGAATAGGTAAAAGTCGTTGTCATACTAGTTTGACATCTGGATACATCTTGATTTCATGTTCAACAATTCTCTAGTCAATGCCTGGCATTTCTTCATATGACCATGCAAAGACATCTCTGAATTCGCGAAAGAGAGCGTAGTAAATCTCCAGTTCTGATGGACAACAATATTTGCCAACATGAATATTCTCTACGACATTAGGTTTGGTTGAGGTATTAATGGAAATAGTTTCTTCAATATTGGATAGATTTCATTTGGAATCCATTCTATTTATAGTATTTGATAGAAAATAAAAAACTGAAGGATGATTAAGGTCACTTGAATAATCTTCATTGTTATGTTGAAGGTGGGAACGATGATGGAAATCTTCCCACGATGTCTCTCCTACCATCATCAACTGAATGATTCCTTCATCTGTAGAATGTATATTAGACCAAGGATTGGAAGAGGTACCATACTCTAGAGACCTATCTATCCAAACACTTGTTGAGTGTTGATTTGGGTTTTCCGCCTAGGCCCAGAAAATTGATTGCTACAAAGATTCTATGGGGCTTGGGGGTAACACTTCTTGGTGATCCACACTATCAAAATGGTCAGAGTTATTCTTAATCTTAGATGATGTAGAAGAGATCATATGACAAGTTTCCACTTTGGCCACCTCCCCAAGTCCAGTTGGACATGGGAGGGAAAAAGTACCCATTAAGGACGGGTCTTTTAGGATACCTACTCTGACATTTTAAAGTGATTCAGAACTTCCATGGATCAACGGAATGCTTCTATCATCTTGTGAACTATTAGGAAAAAAGGCTAGTTGGTCAACAATTGTAATTCCACCTTGGAAGGGAAATGCAATCTTTCTAAAATATGTAGACACAACGGTGACCATAGGATAAATCCAGGGCCTTCCCAATAAGATATTGTATTCAATGTTTCCATCAATGACCTAGACTTCAATCTCTATTGTCTTGCCCCCCAGTTCAACCTGAAAGTTACTTAAAATCCCATATGGCGTGTATGTTCTTCCATCGAATGCTTATAATGTTGTTGATGATCATGACAAGGGTGGTGAACCTAACGTTTTCTAGAAACTCATTGACATAATACAGGTGGATTCCCCCTCATCAATGAATGTTTGATGAACAATTCTATTAGGGGTGATTTTATGGGTGAATATTCGCCCTTCGGCGAAATTAAGGGGTTTTAAATTTTTAGTGGGCGAATATTTTGTATCATAGTACATTTTTACAAATCACCTCAAATAGCCCACCTTATTTTAAGGGAGATGGTAAAAAAGGTAAATTTAGCCCTTGAAATTAGGAGTTACAACCTTCCATTCACCCATTTTCAAGAATAGGTTTTATTTAAGTGAATCCATTCGCCCATTCTCAAGAATAGGTTTTATTTAAGTGAATCCTATGGGCCAAAGGCCCAAATACCATATTTATAAAAGAGGTATGGTAAATTAATAAAAATATAAATAAATGAGAGGTATGATAAATAAATAAAGCATTTTTTATATTTACTCCATAAGTCACCTTATATATATGCAAGGGTGTAAACAAATAAAAATATAAGTAAAGTGGAGGTATGGTAAATAAATAAAAACATGTTTTTATACTTACTCAAAAGGTGTGGTAAATAAATAAAAATATAAATAAACTAGACGCATGGTAAATAAATAAAACCTCTTTTTATATATTTAGTCCAAGAAGCTCAAGAAAGAGGTTTTATTTAAGTGAATCCTATGGGCCAAATACCATATTTGTAAAAGAGGTATGGTAAATTAATAAAAATATAAATAAGCGAGAGGTATGGTAAACAAATAAAACATTTTTTTATATTTACTTCATAAGTCACCTTGTATTTATGAATGGTATGGTAAATTAATAAAAATATAAATAAACGAGAGGTATGGTAAACAAATTAAACAATTTTTTATTTTTTATTTTTTTTTTTTACCATGCAAAGAAACATTATTAACCCTAATATTAGTATTAATAAAAATAAAAATGGCACATGGTATTGACCCATGGTATTCACCAAAATGGCACATGGTATTGACCCATGGTATTCACTTGGAATGTAGCCTATTTAAATGGGGGAACTAAACCAGAATAGATCCATCTTTACTTTGGATCTACTAACCCGTGAGAGATTGCGTTGCCAGGTTTTTGAAATCCCTCCCTCTCGGTACAAATAAAAACTACATTGTTATAGCTGGTAATTTCTTGTAATTTCTTGAGTAGTGGGTTATGTAAAAAATTGAGCTTTGTTTTGTATTTGTTGTAAAAAATTGGACTGAACTTTTATATGTTTGAAATTTCAGTAGAGCTTGATGCATTGAATCCATTTGTTTTTAGTGGGATATTAAACCAGCTGAATTCTGGGTAGTGGGTTATGTAAAAAATTGAGCTTTGTTTTGTATTTGCTGTAAAAAATTGGACTGGACTTTCAACAACGGTTTGTGCAGTAAATAGCATTAGACTGTTGGGTTTTGTCTGAAATGAGGTTGAACACAACTTCTTGTCTGCAAAGTCGGTTGTTGGGCGAGCCACCAAAAGGGTCGTTGTATCCAACCGAGAAATCATGCACGTTATGTTTTTGGTTTGAAAATTATTTCACAACTATTGTTCTTTTAATGTACAATTTG
>APFE030600455.1:116973-137900 GCA_000404065.3 Pinus taeda | reverse complement strand
AGAGGGATAAATAGATTTCATCCCCCTAAGAGTGGTAGATGTGGAGTTGAGATGGATATAGGTTGGTTTTTATGATATTGAAGATATTAATAGACTTAGGAAATTATATTGTAAAAACATCTTAAGGTGAATGGTTAAAGCATAGACATTGGACAAGTATATTTGTATACTTCTGTTTTAAACTGAAACAAATCCAGGGCTAAAAGGAATGGATTGATTGCACTAGTCATCCTTCTATAACTTTCCAACATATGCTGGAGTAAACAGATTGTAATTTGGGTAATTTTTCTAATTGCAAACGGGAACATACTTGTGTATTGGCAGGGTAGTTACGAGGTCCCTAGAAGTGGAGTAAACATATTGTAATTTGGGTAATTTTTCTAATTGCAAAGTATTGGGAGGGTGGTAGAGGTCCATAGAAGTGATGAATTTGAATTTTTCCTGGTTTTATATATAGTGTTAGGTTTTTTCTCATGCTTTCTGTGAATGGCACGGGTGAATTTTATCTTACACCCACTAGGTTATCGATATGTAATTTCGATAATTTTGATTTCAAAAGATATTTTAAATAAATGCAATGATTTCATTTGTGTATTCAATAAACACAAGATTTTATAATTGAGTAAACTATTCGCCATGCCTGGTGAGAGATTCGCAAAAAAATTATATATACATATCATATTATTGATAAAATCGCCTTCCATTTTTCCTATATACGATGGAGATTCACCCATTTATTACACATGTAAATTTAGTGGGGGTTCTTAAAATTTTCCCTAAATTTTATTGAGGGCTTTTACCTGTATAAGGAAAGAGATTTGGGTCGGTAATTGAGGTGTGTATCCTTTATGGTTGAAGGCCACAAGATTAGAATCCGCTCAATCAATCCCACCTATTGTTGATAACAAAGCTTGCTTTTGGGAGGGGTAATTCTACAGTATTTCAAGTGTTGACATAACGGATGGAGATTGAGGAAGATCCTCCACAATATTATAATTCTGTGTGGCTCGAGCACAAGGATTAAATGTCGATTTATGTATGACTCCCTTTAGCGGCTTTATAGTTAATTCAGGAATAACGAGTGGAACAACTTCTGGCGAAGTCGTCATCGAACTACAAGGTTGATCTGTAGCCTTCTTGTTTGACAATGGTGGATTCCCATAGTATTTGTTCCTTGTCGATATCAAAGCATCATTTTTTTGTTTTGAGATGGATAGCATAAGCACTTGGGATGTGGAAGCATGATCGATAGTAACCAGATTAGTTTCTGGGTTTGGAAACGGATCATTCAACACTGTTGAGGTACTCGAAGTCTTTAAAAATTTTGTGACCTCAGCTCGATGTGGACAATATTCCATCCAATGCTTCTCGTTACATATGTAACATGGAACACGAGGTTTCTTTTTCCCAGTAGGGTTTTCAGAGGATTTTTCAAGAGTTGAATTCTCCTATTTCTTCTTATTATTTTTCCCTTTCTTCTTGCCCCCTGGTTGCTTTGGATTCTCACCCTTGTCAGATGACAAGGTGTTAATCTCCAAGGAAAGAGGTTTGTCATTTTCTTTTTGACTAGAAAACGAAAGGGCTTCGCCAAATGGAGCCTTTGTGGTTTGCGTGCTTGAGGTACCAATCACGCCATCACCAGTGTGAGAGTCCCTATTCAATTTAGGAGGGGGAAGAATGGAAAATTATGGTCTGGGAGCATCAAGAATTTTGTCATAAAGTTTGCCATACTGAGTATAGATCAAGTCTTAATATTGGGCACAAGCAATGAATTTCTCTTCAGTGACAAATCCTCCTTTTGCCATGTCCTATATTATAGATGGTAATAAGGATTTAATAAACAACTCAGCTAAAAGATGATCAAGAACATATGTCTTTACCATTCGACGATGATGTTGCCACACATGAATATGATTAGATATGTGAGTAACCGTGGTTTTCTTAAAGTTTGTAAGGAGCTCTGTTCCCATTTCATACCTTATGGGTAACTGAAAGTGGGTTAGAAAAGTAGTGGCAAGGGTGTTGAAGTTATCGAACGAAGCTCTAGGAAATTCAATATACCATTTCAGTGTCGGACGAGTGAGCATTCTCTAAAAATGGCAAAGCCTAATCAAATCATCATTTAGGGTGTTATATGAGCACCACAAATGAAAAGTCATTACGTGACTCGATTGATATTTACCTGGATTTCCATTGAATTTAGGAATATCGAAGGAAAGGTTATGAGGAATCGCTGGCCACCAAGGGGCCTATGCAATTAGATCATTCGTTAGTCAGTTTAATTTGGTAGTTCCAGAGTTGCTACAAAAGGCAACTGCTGATTCACATTAGGTGAAGCATACCCACGATAAGATGGAATTGCCTAAGCAGTAGGTATTTCCATACCAGCATAATGTATTTGATGTTTGTAACTTTGATAAGGTTTTTGGACATAACCAGTAAAGTGTGGTTGTTGATAACTGCTTTGAAAATGCGGTGGTCCATTACCTACAAAGCCTTGTTGCTTAGGTCCTCGGTAGGTTTGCTGCAATTGTGGTTGTTGGTATTGTACCAGCCATGGTTGTTGGACCATTTGTTGTTACCCAATACTGGAAGATTGACCAAGATGTGGAGTGATAATACCCGTTTGAGCCTGAGTCGTTCAAGGTAAGGCAGCACTAACATGAGGTTGTGATTGAGTTGTAGAGACAAGAGGTTGTTGTATTGCAACCTAAGGGACTTGACGCTGACACACAATAGGCAGTGCTTGTACTTGTGACACGGTCACAATAGCAGGTGTAGTGGGAATGTTTGAAACAGGTTTGGTTGGTTGCATTGAATATACAACCCCTGATTGTTTGAGGTAGTATTGGTACCCAACTGCTGGATATTCTAGTTTGACCTGAATTTTGTTGTAAACTCTCATATGGTTGCTCTCCAGGAGGGAACAATGAAAAAGCATACTACCCTCCATATGGCGGTAACCTAGTGTTCAAAGGATATATCTGTCTTTGAAGATTGGTCTGCCCAAACTAATATTGGCCTGTAGGATCAATTTGTTGAGTTTCAACATAAGAAATAACAGATGGGACTCTGGATGAATAAACAGGAACAGACCATGTCGTCAAAACAGCCCCTGAGTGGACTCCAGTTAGTGACAGATAACTAGCTGGGATGGATGGTATACCAACAAACATTGTAGGAATGGCAGCATGAAGTTCTGTTGTGGTTGTATCATATGACACAGTCCTAGATGTTGATGGTTGCTCAGACATGTTTAGTCTATCCAAAAGATTTCCTAGCGATTCGACAGGAACTTGCAATGAAGGATGATTAAAAGAACCAACTTCAAGAATAGAAGGATCCAGATGAATCCCAATCCCAAAATGTAACTGGGTTTTGGATGGAGGATCTTCTACTATTTCCTCTATAGCAATCAGTCTAGGTGGAAGAGGTAGATCGTCATGTCTGTAAAATATTTCTGGAGCTGAAGAAAGTATAGCTTCTACAGTGACAAATACTAGACGGGTGACACCTTCTGAATTCTCGAACCCAGCTTCCAAATGTTCAGGTAGGTGAACTTCAGTCTTTGGACCAACTCTAGATGGAGTTGTTTCAGGTATAGAAGTGTGTACTCTTACACTAGGATCAGTTCTAATGTCCTCTTGTAACTGCAGAACTTCTTCTCTAGAAGCAGGTGTACTAGAAATGATCAAAGCAAATGTAGTCTCTCATGATGTTGAAACAAAAGTTTCAAATAAACCAGATGAATTGGACTCAGTTAAATGAGACCGTTTTGCGTGGAATGGTTTCGATTCTAGAGGCAAAGATGGTTGGCTTGCTAGTCTCCATGAACGATGGGGTTTTGATTGATTTTCTTCCACGATTGTAGATTACTTGATCAACTCAAAATTAAAGGGAAAATAATGTTTTTCTGAATTCAATAATTTTTAATGACACTTTGACACAACTTTACTTTTTCAAATTTTAAGAGTAGAGAAAAATTTAAAGATGACTCTAGTCCCCTTTGATTTTTAATGAGCCAGAAGTGACAAGTGCTCATATGGACCTTTTCTTTTAAAGAATTGAAAAGGAATGAAAGTGACTACTCTAGAAAACTAGGCAGAGGGATTACCAAACCAATCGCAAAACTGCAATATACACCTTGGTGATAAATTAAAGAGAAATTACCAAGGACTTATGTACGGGAGTCAATCTTCCTGAATGTTGTGTTCAGTGCACTGTGATCGATAGGGTGGAAAACATGGCTTCCTATGGATAAAGGATGTAAGCCTATTGTGGTCTCCCAATATATACTCGACGGTACACGGAGCACAAGTTCGTACTAGCACTTGTCGTAGCAAAGAGGAGGAATCACCCAACCTTCGATGAAAACGATAGTTACTACATTTTACGACGCCGGAACACGTCTCTAGCCTAGACCTCTAGATGCGTTGCGTTAGGTTCCAAATCATTGTTGGGTTCATTGAGGTTTATTTTAGAGTTGATATTGTTTAAAAGTTTTCCTTTCAATGGTTCACCACATGATGTTGATTCCAAATTCCTAAAAATGCAATCTACAATGATAAACAATCGTTGTTTATTTTGATCAATGAAAATCCTAGCTACTAGGGAAAGAAAATTACAATTCTTTCAAACAAAGAGCACAGAGAAGACACTAAATGCATTTTCCTAAATCATATTTCACACACAAGCTAAATGAAAATGCAAATTCATGTATTTATTTTTCATTCCACTTAATGTGAAAAATGCCAAAAAGGAAAACTAAGTATAGCAAAGATCTGAAATATTTCATTCAAAGCGACATTTCAACAATTTCTTTTTCGAAATAGAAAGAAATACTAAACGACACTTTTCAATTTCGAACAGAAGATGCTTTTGACACTTCGAATAACAACAAATCAAATCAAATACATGATAAAAAGTTCAATTAACTATTCAAAGAATAAAGACTCCACGACACTTCTCTTTTTGACACAAAACGACAGTTACGACACTTTTTGTACCAAAATGACAAATCGATTTAAGAAAATTTTCGAGAAAGGATTGTAAATGATGGAAAAATACATAGAAAACATTTACTGATCCTAATCGATGGAGGCTAATCTATGTAATGCAAGTAGGCTTTAGTAATGAGGCACTGTTCATAAGCAGCAAATCAACTAAATAGAGTTAAAAAGAAGGATAAAAACCCCAAATTTCAAGAAGGGAAATAGGCTCAGTCACTCATCACATCTGGGCTTCACAGAAATAGGGATGAATCACACTTTTCAGGCTCGCAAGGTGTGATGCATACTAGTTGAAAGTGACATACAATGCAATGGGCGAGGGAGTGCAACTGAGGTGGGTTTTGGCTCAAATTTGTAGCTGATTTCAGTGAGTTAAGCTGAGTTGTGATGGACAGTGAAGAGAAAAGTATAGAGGAATGACCTTGGGAGGTTACTGAGCTACCAAAAGGCCATCTAGAATGCTTCAAAGTCAAATGTTCAATTCACAAACTGAACTGGAGATTGAGTGAAGCAGCATTCATCTACTATGCAATTGCAGAGAAAGAGTAGTTCGAAGGCTATCTGGCTAACTTCACGCTCGGTCTACAGTTTATAAAGAAAACAACAATAACAAACAAACGTCTATTTGATCCCCAGTGGAGTCGACATTTTGTTTCTCGGAAAACTAGTGTTGTTTCGATCAACTAGCCCTCTAAGATTAGTAGCTACGCTAGAAACAAATAGTTTAAATCAATTCGAGATTTCTTCTATGTATAATAGATAAGAGAGAAAGATGAGAACCAACTTGGATCTTCTGCTTAACTCCTTATTGACCTCTCTCCCCCTTAACAGAACTTACAACTCCTCTCCTCACTTATCCCACTTGGAGAGTACCTGTAGAAACATAGTACAAAAACCGTCAAAGAATTTTGATCTATTATATCATAAGCATTACAGAATAAAAAATGTAATGAACATACAATGGCATTCATAAACAATAACATTCACAATTGCATAGTTATATGGAAGAAAACTCGAAGAGCTTTATTAAAATAGAAGGGAGAATTACAACCGATTTGTGTGATCTAGCATCATCCTCCGAGCATCAGAGCCCTCTTCACCTCATGAAAAGCAAGATCACACCAACAATACAATGCTCTTTCTTGACCACAAACTATCAACACTATCTTGCAAATTACAAAATTTCAGCCTTGAGAGCTTTGAGATGAGGGATCGATTTATAGATGTGTGCAAGGTTGTGAGTCATGTATGGGGTTTCTATTAGTGTCATTCCAGTTGTTGTTTTTAGTTCCACTTGGAGATTTCTTGCATCTCTTACTCATCCATGGGAGAATTCAGAGAGGCAAGTGTCATAGGAGAAGTTTCCAGAAGATTCCATGAGCATCCACTTAGGAAAATACCTTGGACATTTGTCCATCCTCGCTCATCACACCCTACAGAAGGCCTCATTAGTATGCATCACACCTAGCTAGTGTAGAACTTAGTATGCATTGCGCCCTGAGAGTGGAGTAGTCAATATGGTTCAGTTTTGGCGAGTTCTAGATGGCTTTTGAGGTGAAACTTTTGGGGAATGTTGTAATGAGTTGACCATGATCCTTTAGGGTATGAAACAACACTTTTAGGGGTTAAATAGCCCTATTTTATCGACACATAATATTGGTGTTGCAGTGCCCAAATATGTCTATGACACTCTTCCTCCTAGTGGCCGAGTTATAACACAACCCAATAGCCTACTAGTGGTTAAGTTTGACTACATCAACTCTTAACTAGAGTTACAAAATATATTGTTCTGGAGTATTTTACATCACAAACATGTGGCTAGCCTCTTTTCCATGAATAATGGGGGTTGACACAACATCCTCTCGAACTGTATGTGTGAAAACAGGAAGGTCAACTTTTGAGTGCCATAACTTTCACACACGGACTCTAATTGACACGATTCTTGCACCGTTGGAAATATTTATGTGTGTAGAATAGCATGAGCACATGTTGTGCTTTAGTTGAAAAATGTGATTCCCCAAAAAATGTCATTTGATGCTTCAAAACACTCCAAGAAGGTCTCATTTCACCAAAATGGTTCCCACTGGTAAAAACGGTCTCATGAGATGATTTCTCCACTTTTTCCACTCTAAATGCATTGATATGGATTAAAAATAATATAATGATCCAATTCATATCAGGTACATGAGGGAGGGGTGAGGCTTTAGTGTATGTTAATTAATGAGTAGATGGCTAACATTCTCATAAAGCATCTGGCTCACGTGAAGCTTGTATACTTTAGAGACAAGCTTGGACTAGTGAAAAACACCTTTATTGGTGAGAGGGAGCATTAATGTGATGTCAATAAGGGCATGACCTACATTATTCATCACGAGACGAGCTTGGCCCAGGATATCGATGGGTGGACAATAGGGGTATGGATTGGAATGCTGGTGACAATAAGAGCATGGATTAGAATGTTAGTAAGATAACATGAGCGATGGAAATTCTTTAAAGGAATGGAATTTGAGGACTGAGAAATCATGGAGTGGGTGCTTGTTTAGCATCATGGACTAGAGAGAGGACTTTGGATTTGGGACAACTTCACTAGGGTTTGACCATGGGGTATGAAAACCTTGAGCTAGTCATAGTAAGAGGAGGTGAGATGCCCACTCGATCATGGTAACTAGTTGAATAAGTACCATCGGTTAAAAGAGCTAACTTTGATTGTGGTACATATTGATGATAATGTTGATGTAGGTGAGGGGTATTGACCTTGATAAGGATGTTATTTATGAGATTAACCTTTTTCTTAGAAAGATCATATATGCAAAAAAATATTTGGATTGTAATTATGTATAATTCTCTAGATAAGAGGGAGTTTTGATAAATGTAGCTATCATTGTTATTCAAAATTCTTGATGTATTTGCAATACTATGTAAAAACACAAAAGAAAACCAAATTTTAAATTAGAAGAAACTTAAAGAAATAAAAAAAAAACCACCTAAAATTAAGATCCTTTAAAATATATCATACTCATGTAAATATCATATTTACCATTAACTATTATCCACAACAATATAAGAAATTACTTGCATAAAATATAGAATAGGAACAAGATGTAAATAGATATACTTACTAGAGTCATTTTCCACTATTATTTACATGGTCTTCAACACTTTAACAAATGAGTAAAAGTGCAAATGTGTAGACTTACAAGAATTTAATTCACAAAGAGATGTGGTTTAATTTAAGAGACATATTTCTTGTGTATATTGTGTATAAAATACACTTGACCTTTTTTTTATTTTGTATACACACTTATCAGATATCTCTCTCACACACATTGTAATATCTACTTTCATTTCAAAGTTATTAGTTGGATTTTTTAATGCTTAGTGAAGATAAAGAACTACAATATATATTCACAAAAAAATTACCATAGTTAATAAATAATGTACTTGTCTTAATTATACTAAAAAATCAACAATAATTAATCTCCAAAATAGAGGGATAATTCTCATAAGTTTCCTAATTGACTCTCCTCATTTTAAACTATATTTTCCCTCCCCTATGTTAAAGGCTTGTAATATATTGATTGCATTTATTGCATTTGTGTTCAGTCTCAATGACCTTTAATATGTCATATGGATTTCTACTTTGACATGTATTAATTCATCTAGTTCGCTACGAGCTTGCAATGTTTCCCTTAAAATACTTGCCCCAACCTTTATTAGTTATGATTCATACTATGGGTTCATTCATAACCATAACGGGGGATACTATGTGTTCATGCAAAACCATAACATGGGTCACTATGTATTCATAGAAAACCATTGCATAGATTCCCTAGAACTCTCAAGGAGATCATAACAAATATTAATAAATATACAATTAATATAGTATAGTTTGAGAGGCTTTCCCATGAAGGAATTATAGTGGAGTCTCATCCATAAGTATCATGAATATGGCTAATTATGGAGATGTTTTAGTGTGGATTTTCCCATACTAATGTTAAAAGAACTTAATATCTAGTTTCTTATTTCATGTTTGCTTCCCCTTTATTATAATAGTGAAAATGTACTCATATAAGTAGGAATAAGTATAATTTGAACATTTAGATGCACTCTTTATAGGTAGGCAAGCATGCATCGGTAGCAATTATCTTCTTATATAATTTGTGTAAATACTTTATTTCCATCTAGGTACAACAATTCTATAATGGGTACTAAAACGAAGCTCACTAATTTGACTTCAGGAGTGAGATAAGAGAAACATTCATTTTAGATATTCAAACTAATGCTCCAATGCAAAGAAAATTCAATCCAAAATTTCCTTGGGAAAGCTATGGCAAAAGGCATGCTTCTCCAACTAGTGACACCACCAATTTCCTAGAGCTCAAACTTCTATCCTCCTCTTCTCTCTCATTTACTCAGAACAATTGTCTCCTCACTATTTTTGTTAAGTGGAATTTAATGTTTTCTTGAGAGTAGATTTGAAATCTAGCAGCATCCTCTTAAGGTCAGCCTCCTTTCTGCATTACCTAGTTTATTTTTTAAAGATAGGGAAATATTTTCTTTTCCTTTACAAGAAAGTCTTTCTCTCTAGTTTTCCTTATGCTGACCTTTTACACAAAATAGCATTTTTCTCTAGCTAAGCTTATCTTTTCACCCAACATAATATTTTTGTCCAATTATTTTGTTTCCCTTCTCGCAATCTTTCTCTACAAATTTTGTGATATTTTGGGATGGGCGGCCACTTTAGCTTAATCACATAACAAAAGTGTACTCTAAAGAACCCCCAAATTAGCTCCAAATTAAATAATGAAAATTCTCAACATTATGATAAAATCCTAGAGAATTTTTTGAAAATATAGGTTACAACTCTCAACCTTCTTGATTTTGGGTGTGAGAGGGGTCCTTTATGGTGGTGAATCCATTTATATCATAAAAAATTGATTCAAACATTTAGCATTCTTACTTTTAGAAAAGAAAATTATTGGGTCCAAACCAAGTTGTGTACCAATTCCCTTAACAAATTGTTGGACAAAAACAAGCTCATTTCACTCATGTGCTAATACCCATGCTATTCCCAAAATAAAAGAAAATAAATTATCATCATAAAATTTATTTAGAGGAATTAGTCAAATTAAGCCATGGCCCCACAACTACCAAGAAGAAACAATATTTATTAGTAAATGGTCATGATGATGATGATGAGCCTGACTAGTTGGTTAGAAAAGCCTTGCCAAAATTTTATCTTATGTGACTTCTACTAAAAAACTCTTATTAATGAAATAATTATGTCTATGAAGCATTTCACTAGAGGTATGGTAGTTAAGGAACTCATTGGTTGTGGGAAAAAATCTAGCCATGCCAAAGGTTAATGTGGAAGATTCTACTTTGCAACTACTCAACCCACAAATTAAGAACCTCACTATCATCTCAAGAAACCACATATATATCTATATATATTTATATATAATAATAACAAATATTATAAGTATAATATAATATAATATACGAAGATAGATACTACTAAACCAAACATTGAACATGTACTCTTTAAATTAAATTTCAGTAACTAATAATAATTTAATTTCTTTTATTTTGTGAGTAAAAAATATTAAAAATTTTGTTAAATAACAAGAAAATTTACAATAATTCTTTTTTTTGTTAAAATTTAATTTACAATTTTTATAAATCATCTTCACCAATAATAACTATACTCACATTCTTATCCTTTTACCATGTCAAAATTATAGTGACCTTGGGTGCTTCTCTCCAACCTTTTCTAGTATAAAAATAAAATCTTAGTAAAACTAAATAATTAAGTTCTCTAAGTACATAGACCTAAAATTTTTTTTAGGGGAGTCCAATAAGAAAATAACTTATCCATCATCAATCGATAAATAACATAATAAGTCATAACAAAATATTTAATTTATAGATATTATATTTTATTAAATACAAAAGTTTTAATTATTTCTTTAATTATTAATAATATAAATATATATATACTATATATATAACATATACATTGTTTTGCGAGATCCAACAAATCCTCTTGGTTGATGAGGAGGTTTTCAGACAATGATCGTTTAAAAAGGATTCACCTACGACAAAACAAGAAAATATTTCACAATTTCAGGTACTTACATTAATAAATTATCAATAAATACGTTAGTTATTCATAAAAGATAATTAATTATTTAAAATTTGTTGTGTTCACATATGCTTTCTATTTTTACACAGTAATTGACTAAATCACAATTTAAAATATGTATTAATCTCCTCCATCACAAATACATCAATAAACTAAAAAAAATGCATCACTATAAATATCAATAATATTTTTTCAAATATTATTAACCCAATTTTTAGTAATTATTAATTAAACAAAATAATTAATGCAACGAAACAGTTCAACTGTACACCTTTAAACCTTCACATGGGGACTCAAAGTCCATCCCGGTGCCTTCCCTAACGACATTTATCACTACATATTCATACACATAAATGAAATTTATCACTCCATATTCATACATAAATGAAATTCATCACTCCATATTCATCACTTCATATCCTCTTTATGATCGAGACTCTAACCCTCCGTAACGATTTTTAGAATCCGTGGTCTCATTGCCCTAAATGGATCTTATACTAGAAAAAATCCTTTTATATATGGAAGATTAGGTAGCTAACCCTTTTATATATGGAATCATATGTGAGACCATCTCTAACCACAAAGGCAATATCCAGGTCTCTTCATTTCAGCTCCCTCTATTCAATCATTCGGCTTCACAGAGAAGCGAATTAGCTTTGCATAAATGATTGGTATATTCTTGTTAACATTGCATTATTAAATCTTACACTACGCTTCAAGATACCCTGCCGTCTCTCTTCTAGGTTATTGCGTTTCACCAGTTTTATATGCTCTAGTTTCCTGCATAACTCGCCCACGGATTCGAACCTCGCTTGTGGTGATATGCCGCAAAGCGTTTTGAACTCTGCTGCTGGTGATATGCCGGATAGTGATAATGACGGAGGTTCATACATTGAACCCAAAAACAATGAACAACGAAGAAACCCTTCGGCTTTTCATGGTAGTTGGAGCTCTCTGATTCCAGTCACACAAAAAGTCGTACTAGTGTTGGAGATCTTAATGCCAACAGCATGGGTGGAAGATTACGGAAATAGACGGCACGAGCTAGTAAGAAAAACAATCCTGAGAAATCGAAAAACCGGGTCTATCTGGGAAGTTTTCCCACAGCAGAGATGGCTGCAATTGCGTTCGACGCAGCGATCTTAGTCGTAAGGGCCGAGGCACGTCCCACTCGTTTCAACTTTCCAGAGTATTCTGCTCACGTCAAAAGCATAGTAGAAGGCTTCTCTCCCTCAGATACTGCAAATAAGGTGAAGCATGTAGCGTGGAAGGCTGCGGAAAACATAGCACCTCTACTTAGTCTCGAGAATAAGCATCGGGAGTTTGGAGTTTCCCCTCTCATTAGCCAAGAGCCGAAGCGAAGCATCAGGGATTTGAAGTTTCTGCTGCAATGCCAGCTGCCGCTATTAGTTCTTCAGCTTCATTGATGTCTTCCAATATAGGTTTTCTAAAGATTATTTTAGGTATTGACAGAAGAGCATCCCTCAGGGATTAAATTATGATTTTCATCAAAATGAGTTATATATATTTGAAACTCATAGGCCGGAAACTGGAGCTCGCATCCTAGACGTAGGTTTTAGCTAATTATGTTAGAGGCTAGACGCTCGAGCCACGATCCTAGACTCAGTTATTAAATTATGTTAAAGGCTAGAAACTCGAGCCAGGATCGTAGACTCAGTTATTAAATTATGTTAGAGGCTAGAAACTCGACCCAGGATCTTAGACTAAATTTTGTTTTTTTGTTTTTTTTTTTTTTTCTAAATGAATTATATAAGTGGGAAATTTATACTTTTGGAGGGAGAAACTGCAGAGGATTCTAGATTCCGGTAATAAATTATGTTTTGCTTTAAAATAAATTATATATATGAGAATTCATAATTCAGTCGGAAGCAACACTTATTTTCTAATAGGTTTATCTTTACAATCTTACTATGATGAATTTTAAGTGATATTAATCTATTTGAACCACTTCATTTATCAAATATATGAGTTTAAAAAATAAACTACATATATCTAGAGAATTAGCTAATTCCTATCTAAATTTATTATTTAAATAATATTATAAATATAATTAATGAATAAAGAATTATTATACAACTCACACCTTAAAACTATCAATATACACAATGCCATTAATCCATTAATGAATAGAGGATAATTAGCAATATATGTCACTCATTAAATTTAAGCACATACAAAATCTATAAAATAGTATATACTACCACACATTAAATTGATAATATTATACATATTAATTGCACACCTTAAGTTCAGGTCCTCCCAAGCTATTCCTCTTGCTCTCAATATGTTCAAGTGAATCAACCAAAAAAATTATAAAAAGTTGTTGAAATAATATTTAAAAAATATAAAATAAAAAAGGTTCTAATTCATGTGAATTAGTAAGAGAAAAAGAGCAAGGCTCAAGTGGAACAAAGCCATCTTTTGTTTATAAGAACTCATACTCATATAAAGAAGCTCCAATCACTTCCAAAAGTAATCACTTCCAAAAGTAATGAGTTGGCAATTGTTACCACTATTGTACCACTTAAGGTTTAGCAAAATGTTCAAAAAAAAAAACCAATTTATCTTGCCAAATGTAATTTAAGTTTAAATTTTATTATAACTTAACTAATATGAGTGCTTAAAGCACATACACATGGTCATCACTAACAATATATAAATATAATCATACATATTCTTTATGTAACTTCTTATTTTTATTAATAGAAAATTGTAATTTTTCCCTAAACAAAAAAAATAAAAATAAAATTTAATCATATAAATTAGAAATTTAATTTATATTAAATTTAATTAATTATAATTTTTTTTTTCAAAATATAAGTTAATATTTATCAATAAATGGTAATTTCACTCATTTCAAAATTAGCATAAAAACCTAATCAATATAATTGATTTTATTAAAATATAAATAATATCAACTTAAGTATTCATTGAGTTTTCACAGTAACAAATTAATATATATCTCCCCAAAAAAAACTTGTTTTTTGCTAGTCATGCAGCTGGAAATTTGTTACAGTTTTGACACACCATTTGTAGTGTTTTCTGGATCATAAACATGCTGAATAATAATCCATAAAGCACCTGAGTTTTGAGACACTTTGTAAAAGTTAAAATCTCATTAGTCTCAACTCACAAGCTAAAAGAACTTGTATAACTAAGTTGTTTGTCCAAAGACTAGGTACTTACAAAATAACTAGGGGTATTTTCTATGAAAGATCAAGTTGAAGCTACATGACATAATCATAAGATAAATAATTTTTTTATTAGGTTGTGCTAATGACATAATCTACCTAGGTTCATTTTACGCCTTAGTTTACACCTCTTTTTTGTCTCTATATACTTGCTTAAAACTTAGAATAGAATGGTTGTTCTATCATGTTAAATTGCTGAGCGATTAGATCATTCTTGGTTATCCATGCTTAACTTTTCATGGGCATTTGAAAGGATCAGATTATTTTTGATGGACATTTGAATGGATCAGTTTGTTTGGATTAGTTGGCTAATAGAATTTTTCTCTCTCTTCTCTGGCCAATGCAATAATCTTTTGCAGGATTTTAATTCCTCTAATTACTCTAAATTTCAGAGGCCATTGCAATAATCTTTTGTAGGATTTTAATTCCTCCAATTATAATTCGAGGCCATTGCCTGATTGAAGTTATTGTTTTTTCTTCTTCAAAGATTTTTGTACAAACTCCTTTCTCATTTCCAACTTCATGTCAATTATTATTAACTTCAATAATCCTTCCTCTAGTATAGAAATTATTTTCCTTGTAAACACTTCTATCTATCAGTTCCAACTTTATATTAATTTAGATGTTTATCTGAATAACCCTTACTCTATTTACATTGGCCCCACAAATGGCAATGTCTTGCGAATTTCCTTAAATTTGTCAAGAAGGGAGCCATATCACTATTAAACAAAATAAGAGACATAAAAGCACTTCCAAAACATCGAGCAATATTTGGGTGACAATTGGGTGTGTTATGAACATGGAAAAAAAAGTAATAGACACATAAGCACTTCCATTAGCATACAAAATATTTAGGTGACAACTGGTATCTTATGTGCATGGAAATGTGTTCCTACCTTGATAGGAGTTGAGTTGTTTAATTGAATATCCTTTACTCGATTTAAATTGGTCTGGCAGATTCCATTGTCCTTGAAGCTTGTCAAGGAGGCAACCAGATCACTATAAGAAAAATAACAAAAATGTAACCACTTGCAATGCCATAAGCTTTTTGGTGACAACTTTGTATTTAATAATCTTGGAAATGTGTTTTAGCCCTGATAGTCCAACCAATTAAATATATCAAAGAAAAAAATATATATATATAGAAGACACATAATTTGCAAGGTTCTAGTCTAGCTCCTTCTTGGTCTTTCATGACTTCTCTTACTCCAGATTTTTCTAAGATTGTCTTTGGGTGCCATATCAAAAAATATTGGATTCATGCTATTGATGGGAGCTATGTTATACATAGATGTAAACACAACAAATATCATAGGGTAGTTGTAAGACCTATACAAATCCTAGATTGAAGGACCCCAGAGCTATCTAAAAGTTGGAAAAAGTTGGAACCGTTGGAACCTCAAGGTCACAGTGGCATAAAGACCAGATTTCCAAAATGTTATGAGGTGTTGTTGTACTTTGTATTTAATCATTTGTAATTTTTCGAATCATAAACACATGGGATAATAATCCAAAAGGCATCTGAGTTTTTAGAGACCACTTTGTCAAAGTTATAACAGGATGATTTAGATACCCAATAGTGAATGGAAATTTAATTACATATCTTTCATGAAAACAACATTGTTGGGAGATTGGAGTTTTTATTCTACTGTTTTGTCTGTTTTGTCTTTATGCCATTGAACTGTTATTTTTTAAATAATAGGAGCATAGGGAGTTGGCAAGAGAAGTTGTTAGGAACTCTTTGGTATTGTTGAAAAATGTGAAGTCACCCAACCAGTCTTTGCTCCCTTTGCACAGGAATGCTTCCAAGGTTCTTGTTGCAGGGACCCATCCTCATAATCTAGGTTATAAGTGTGGTGGATGGGCAATAGAATGGCATGGAAGATCTCTAAACATAACCTTAAGTGAGTTCCATTACATTTATGTTAGGTGAGCCATCATTTATTATCCACTATCACAGTTATAGTCAATTATTCAATTGATCTTTTCAATATATTTTTGTTGTTGAGAAAGTACAATTTTTGAAGTTATCAAACTAGCTTTCAACCCCTCTACTTAAGTGGTTTATGCTAAAAATCCATATGTGAACTATGTCAAAGGACAAGGGTTTTCATATGCCATTGTGGTTATGGGTGAAAACATCACCAAGTTCTACTAAAGTTACTCTTGTTAGAGGTTGTATGTTTGGAGGCTACCACATCCTAGTGGACATCACACATGATCTAAGATGATAGCGTGAGACCATTTATAAGTGCATCCCAAGATTGGATGGAATCTCATCCACTTGAGTTGATTCTTTTGCACTCCTTGCTAGTGGCTTTTGTAGTTACTTTCCCTTCCCCTTCTTTTGATGACATTGGAAACAAAGTCCCCAAAGTTTTGACACTTCAATCACTTGATGTGGCTCAAGTCCTTTCCATGGTTACAATAACATGGCTTCTATTTCTTCAGTTTTTAACCCTTCTTAGTTCCTCTTTTCTTGTTTCCCTCATATTATAATCCATTGAATAACATACTTCCGTTTCAATTTAAGACAATCCAGTAGTCCTCATATAGACCATTTATATTAATTTTATAATATAATTATAGGTACACATCAATACTAGTCCTCATATACTTTAATCTACTAGTTTCTTTAGTAAATGTCACTTCATTGAATTCTACACAATCCATTAATTTTTAGCCAGATGCTTTCATGGTTGTCTAACATATTTTTTTATCAAATTTCTTTATAATTTGGGTGTTTGGGAGAGAAATTCTACTAGTCTAGTACTACTTGAATCATTTCATAGCCTACTAAGCCCAGATGTCATAGCCAAAAAGTTTCCAAAAAGAAGAAGACCTTTATAATGCAATGGATACTAACTCTTTACCCTTCACCTCCTCTCAATTTCTTGTTGTTGTATTTGAGATTGACTATGCCCATATTGCTACATTGGAATATCCCCTAAACAAAAGTTAAAATAGATCAACAACCCAACAAAGAACTCTACAACCTCATCACAACTTCACTGTGCTTTTCTCAAGAACATCTCACCCATGAAGCCTCGTGACAACTCCCTTTCATAGGTAGCAATTCTATTACCTATTCAAGAATTGTTAGAAGGTTTCAGCAAACCTCTTTGATATCATTATGAATTTTTTCTAAGGCATTGTAAATCAATTCTACTTCTAATGGAAACTAACATTTTCTAAATTTAAAGGCTAATCAAAACTGCAATCTCAATATCACTATAATCTATAAACACATTTTGATTACATACATTGGAACACATAGATCAATGTCAAAAGCCTTGTTACTCCTATTACTCCTATTAGAATACTCCTCAATAAAAATCTTCTAGAAAATTTTGCTAGAGAGTATTTCTTGTAAGAACTAAAACTAACCCTCTTACAGATCCATAGTCTCACTCCCCCTTATAACTAACACCTAGGGTTCATAAAAATAGATATATTGCTTAGATATCTATATCTATACTCTATCTAACTCATAAAAAATGTATTCAGAAAGATTGCTAAAAATAAACAAAACTCCCTCATCTAACATTAGCACTTTATCTTTAGCAAAAAATCTAACTATAAACATAAACTTATCTTATTCTATTGATGGCTGGTGCATACATCCATGCATGTGCCTTTACTATTAGAATAATAAAATTTGTGATGTGCCCTTAATGTCTATTTATTTTTGCATTCTCACCTACAAATCATTATGCTGTTTGGAATTTAAGAAAACTTTTAAGGAGGGTGGCTTACCTGAAAGGAAGTAGTTGGAGCACCAACTTACTTTATTGTCTTTGGTAATGTCTAGATTAGCCATCTATACTTTCTAGCTGAACTTGAAGGTAAAGAGGCACCCATTTCACCTCCAAAAGCTAAGTGATCTAAATGTGCTTTCCAAGATCTTTATTATCTATGCATATCTATTTTTGGGATTGTTTTTTGGATACCAAGCCCTTCTACCTCTATGGTCACTATTGGAGGTTTTTGAGACTTATTGGACCATGCATTTTCTTCAAACTTGGTGTATACTCACATATACTTTATGTTGAGATGGAATGTATATTCTATAAGCTTTCTAGGTTTCACTCTAACCTACAAAGATGTAGTTCAAACTAGAAGGTTCCTACTTGGTCCTTTTCTCATCTGGAATATGAATGTAGATAGGACAAGTGAAAAACTCAAATATGTGTGAGTGTTACTTGATGCTTTTGAATTCCTCCATTGATGCCTTATCTTTTAAAATTTTGTGAGTATTCAAAATATACAATGATAAGACATGTTTATACATAGAGACACACATGACCAGAGATCATCAATCATGGATTTGGTTGTTCTATGATAGATATGTTCCTCCTCTTTGCAACTCCATGATGAAGGAGCAAGGGGAAAAGTCTTCCGACTTATTCCAAAAAATATATATATATATACACTGAAGGAGTGGGATCCTTCTGCCTGCACTTTCTATGTTTTTTTAGTTAAAAATAGGAAAACATGCTACATTTTCTAGTTAAAAATAGCATAAAAGTAGATAATAAAACATGCTATATTTTCACAGATACACTACTTGTAAAAAGCCTTAAATTACTATGTAAAGGTCTGATTTTGTAATAGGTAAGGTTATCCATTATGAAAAAGATACATTGCCCCCAACCTTGAGGGAGGAGAGGTGGTGCCAGCATTGCCATTATGAAACTCTCTCTCAATCATGTAAAAAAAAAACTGACTGTGTTATCTTGTTATCTTGTTAAGGTGTATTTTGAAGTCACTGAAAGGTTTAAGAATCTCCCCACCTCCTAACACGGCATGATTGATTGCATGTAATATATAATTACCTGTGTATTAAGACAGCTTGGCAATAGTGGGCGGTATAGGTTCGAACCTTGGGTTAGCTCACATATAAAGGAGCACTGCGTGGTTTTCATTAGTGTTTCCTGACTGCTTGCGCAGAGAGGGCTCTCAACTACCTGTGACCGGTTGAACTCACAAACGCCGGCTCAAAAGAGCGTTGCTGTGGTAGTTTTTATTGTGTGCCTAGTCTGTCTGCGGCAGAGAGTTCTATCATTTAATTATGATGGCTGGGTGGGAACTCTAAACACTTGTTCATTGTTGCATATATTCATAGTGGGGATGTTCTTTGGTATTCAAGGCATTGGGGCGGTTTGATGGCACTCCAGGTTTCATTATAGTATAATGAAATTTTATTGAATTGTTGTCCAATGAGTGTAGCATAAATCCTTCTTTAATAAGGTTGCCCATAACAATAGGTGCATAATCCTTTTTGTAAGGCCTCCATAATTCATTAAATTGATGCCAATACAATTTAAGTCATTTGACCATAAGTAAGCAAGGTTGTGACTGGGTGAAAAGGAATGAAGCTATCAGTTTAATGACTGATACTCCTGAAGACAATTCAAGGCAAATTGAAGTGGAGATTCAAGAGATTTTTGTCAAATTAGAGGGATTATCCCTAATGTCTGCACCGTCACCATCATTGGTGGTATGAGAGCCATTAACTGACATTGAATTGAATCTCAAGAGCTGAAGAAGGATGGATTTAAGAGTTGGAAGAGGACGAGGACCTGGCAGAAGAGGACGGCCTATTGAAAATGTTGAAATAATGGAAAACATAGAAGAGCTGCGAGCTAGATTGGATGGGTTAACCTAGACAGAAACATAGATGATGGAGATGTGAGTGAGCCCGAAGTTGAAGATACAGAGGAGGAAGCTGTACACTTTACTCGTTCTTTGAGTGAGTGTTGAAATCCACAGCCACCCCATGGAACCAATTAGTGCTGATATACCAAGGAGGACTCAATCTAGAAGAATTAATCAAGTGGACTAATAGCATGGAGAAATTCATCGATTATGAAGAAATAGAACATGAGAAGAAAGTAAAGTTTGCTATCACCAAATTAAAAGGCCATGCAATGCTCTGGTGGGCTGGTGTGATGGCGGAAAGGAGGAGAGTGAGGAGAGTGGGTAAGGAGCCAATCAAGAATTGGAGGAGAATGGTAGCAAAGCTAAAAGGTAAATTTTTTATGAGTAATTATCAGCACACATTGTTTAGACAAATGAAAAATCTTAGACATAGAGCCTTGAGAGTAAAAGAATACACAGAAGAGTTCTATAAGGTGAGAATAAGAGGTGGAGACGCCGAAGACACACATGAGAAGGTAGGTAGATATATGAATGGCCTCACGATGGACATTCAGGATGAGATAAGTTTATTGTCTCCAAAAGCAGTAGATAGCAATGAAAGCTGCACAAAAACTCATGAGGAAGCAATCTGTGAGGGGGAGAGGGACTTACAGAGGAAAAAGAAGTCAAGATGGTAGAGGAAGATCTAAAACACCTAAAGAAGGAGCTAGTAGTAGCTCAACCGAGCATGCACCCGCAGGAGGTGATGCAAGAGGTAGAGGGAGTTTTTCTGGAGGAAGAGGAGGTAGAGGAATAAGGAGAGAAATAAGATGTTATAGATGTAATAAGCTCGGACACAGCTTTTGAGTGGCGAGAGAATGCAGAAATAAAGTAGATAAATGCAATTTTTGCTCCACTTGA
>APFE030600455.1:33323-108069 GCA_000404065.3 Pinus taeda | reverse complement strand
AAAAAAAAAAAAATATATTTTAATTTTAAATTAATTAGAGTACGTTTGACTAGGGTTATGAATGATTAAGTAGCAGAGTGTTTTAGCCGTTGGAGTCTCTGGTTGGATGAGCTAGATCTGTATTTTCAACTTGTCCTGACGATGAACCACATTGGTTGGTTCGAAACGCGTTGGCAGAAATCTTTCTCATGTGATTTACGCTGAAGCTCCCCTTATAACTTACTAAGCTTAAGGATACCAGGGGATGGATCCCACTCTTGCAACTTGATAAGTGGCATCTTCAAAAAGTTCTTCTAAAGGTATTGTTATTAGAGGTTGTATGTTTGGAGGCTCCATTGTCCACATACATGACAGGCATGAGACCATTTAGAAGTGTATCTCAAGATTGGATGAAAGATACATCCACTTGAGCTAATTCTTTTGCACTCCTTGCAAGTTTCTTCTCACTCTAAGTAGTTGATGTGCCTCAAGTCCATTAGCTCCTTACAAGAACACCACTTCTCTTTCTTCTCTTTTTAACCCTTCTTAGTTCCTATTTTCTTGTTGCCTTGATAATCCATTGATTAACATACTTCCATTTAAATTTAAGACAATCCAACAATCCTCAAATAGAGGGTTTATATTAATTTTATGACATCATTATAGGTAAACATTAATACTAGTCCTCATATACTTTAATCTAGGAGTTTCTTCTATAAATATCACTCCATTGAATTCTACACAATCAATTAATTCTTAAGTAGATGTTTTGATGGTTGTCTAACACGTTTTCTTATCAAATTTGTGTAGAATTTGGGTGTTTGGGAGAGACATTATGGTCCTCCTCAATACCTTCAATAGTCTCCATTATTGTCTCCTTCTAATTGAAGTCATTTCATAGCCTTCTAAAAATGCGAAGTGTTTTTGGCACATATGACATAGATGTCATAGCCAAAAAGCTTCCAAAAAGAGCAGGACTTATTTAATGCAATGGGTACTACATATTTACCCATCACCTCCTCTCAATTTCTATTCATTGTCTTTGAGATTGACTGTACCCATAAGGCTACATTGGAATATTGCCTAAACAAAAGTTAAAATAGATCAACATCCTAACATAGAATGGGACAACCTCATCACAACTTCGCAATGCTTTTCTTAAGCATTGATCACCTCATCTCACCCCTCATCTCACCCCTGGAGCCTCATGTCAACTCCCTTTCATAGGTATCCTGCTAAATATTCCAGGGTTTTTAGAATGTTTCAACGCACCTCTCTAATACCATTATGAATTTGTCTAACCCACTGTAAACAGATCCTTCTAATGGAAACTAACAGTGTCTAAATTTAAAGGCTAATCAAAACAGCAATCTCGTTCCCACTATAATTTATAAACAGATTTGGAATATATACATTGAAACACATATATCAATGTCAAAAGTCCCTATTACTACTATTCCAATACTACTGAATAAAAATATCCTAGAAAAATTTCTACAAAGGATTTTGTGTAAGAACTCAAACTAACCCTATTACAAATTCAACCCTATTACAAATCCATACTCTTACTCTCTCTTATAAGTGACACCTAGGGTTCATAAAAATAGATATATTGCTTACATATATGGACCTGCACTCTATCTAACTGATAGAAATGAATTCAGAAAGACTACCAAAAATAAAATAGAACTCCCTTAATCTAACTTTACCAATTTATCTTTAACCTAAAATCTAACTATAAACTTATCCTATTCTATTTATGGCTTGTGCATACATACATGCATGTCCCCTTACTCCTGGAATACTAAAATTTGTGATGTGCCCTTAATGTCTATTTATTGCTGCATTCTCACCTACACATCATTATGTTTTGTGGAATTTAATGTAGAATGGGTTTGTGTAATACCCCTAATAGAAAGTGACCACAACTGCCATGTGTGCTCAAACCTAGTATAAAATGATCTGGTGTACACTATTTAACAAAAATGACTCACCAAACACTTGTTTTTAAGAGTATTGTTAGGGAAATAAGCTCTGTCTAGTTATGTGATCCTCCACTAAATCTATTTTAAATATGATATAGTTAGAGTTATTGATAATTTGAGATAGAGAACACCTCTAGCTCCCCTTTTTTTGGAGGTACCTTGACTAGATCCATCTAAGTAATCCCCATGTTCTAGATTTGTCCATAAGAGCAAGAATCAACATTTTCTTGTAAGGATTGAAGAAAAGGTTTGAAGTTTGAGAAGATTGACTCACCTTGGAAGGCACATTGAAAAAGAGTTATATATCTGTCTTCAAATATTTGAACATTTCTATATTTCCACATTCCCTATGATATTATTTGAGGAAGGTGTTTGAGGTATTTGAGATCTGAGTTTCGCTACCATTTTTTAAAGCACTCTTCATTGTCCTTTATCTTTGTCAAACCATCCATTTTAGTCCATACTTCCCTTTATTAAGGACATAGTATCAATAAGTGGCCTAGGTTCTTTTAAGAAACTGAAGAAAGGAAGAGCATGCCCCCTTGCCAAGAACTTCCTATCATACCTTTGCCCAATTTTTACTACACTCTCAAGGATATTGTATTTGATACTACAAAGAATAAAGAAAGATTAACTTGGTCCATTCACCCTAAGACACACATATTTAGCTTCTCTCATTGTTGATGAATCTTTTAGACACAGTGTCAAACCTGAGTGCTTGTCTGTCAAGTATCCAATGAACAATATTTGATGCGAGTAATTTATTGATGCATCTTGATCAGAATTGATCAAGAAATTTTGGCTGCCACAAATCCTTATCAAAATAACTTGGCCTTTGATTATGCTAATGGAGCCCTGTATAAATGGAATCTTCCCTGGAGAATACTTGCAAAAAATTGTGATCTGGAACAATTACCATATGATGGTGAAGGGTTGAATCTCAATGAGACAATGAAACACAAAGGTCCAATCTCTGTTGCAATTTTTAATGAAAGTAAGCTCTTGGATTGAGCACTTGCGAAGGAAGAATGAAGTTAACCATGTTTATATCTCTGGTTTCAGCAGATTGTTTGATTGCATTACATTTAATGTTAAGATTTCTTTTTTTTTATTCAAATTTAGCTATAGTTAAATCACCTAAAGTATCACATTTTTTTCATCTATGATGTTCTTCCATATGGGCTACCTACATTTCCTTTACAAAATCTAGTGAAAATGATAGTTTATAATTATTTGAATGGACAGAAACTCTTCTTTGGCATTAAAATCTACTTTAAACAAAGAGGCCACCTTTTAGATCAATATTCACTCGTTAAATTGAAATATGAACGAGTTCTTAAATATTGATCGCTACAGGTATGCTCCATTCGATTCCTAGCGTTGATTTTCCAGTAGTACGACCAGCGCAAGAAAAGCAACGTATAAAGGTGGCCGCCTATGCTGCAGGTAGAGCTAGAGCGCCCCAAGTAAGAAGAAAAATCTAGAATGATAAACAAGAGACTCAACCTGTGAAGCAAACTAAGTAGCACATTCAATATGACCAAGCAATCAATGATAGCGGTATTTGTAGTTTCTCGGTCGTGCAGGAGCCTGAACACGAGTACAGTACTCCGGTCGACACTGCAAAAGATAATGTGAATAATCAGAAGATCCAGCATGGGTAATCAAGCAGTAATACGTTAGGCGGCGCGGAAGATAGTGCCATTTACAGTTTCTCATTGGCATATGAGCCTCTTTGTGAGTCTATTAGACAACAACCTAAATTTCCAATTTCAAATCCAAATTCTATGCTGAAAAGAGTGCAGAGTTTCGATAAGTTAATCGACATAACGAAGGAGCATTACATGCCGTAGTGTGTGCATCCTCCTCAGACCTGTCCCCTGGGCCAACACCCATCTCCACTCTCTGGAAAAATAGCAGTTTGGTCAATGAACCCCCTCTGCAAGCATAAAATCTGGCAATGGAAACTCTCATAAATTCCTTAGGGTTGAACAGAATCTTGTTGACTTCATTTACATATTATTTGATAATAGATATTTATTGGGATATTCTCAGGTTTGAAAAAAAAAATAGCTTAGTTCAATAGTTTTGTGTTGTAATTCAGATCTAGATATATATTTAGGTTGCTATTTATTTATTTATATTAATTTGTTTGTGGATTTATTTTTTATAATACTTTTAATGTTAAAATATGTATTTATATTTAAAAGATTTATTGACTTTAGAGATATTGTATATCTCACTATTAAGGACATGTATAATTATTTTGATGGATTTTTTTGTGTGGATCAAGAAATTTTTAGTATATTATTATTATCTCTATAAATTTTTTCCCTTCATTTTTATTAGATTTTGAGATTTGGGTTTTTTGGAAAACCATGTTATCTATATTCTCTTCTCTCTTTTATTCAAACAAGACTTTGACCTAGAGGACAACTAAGTTCATTCTTGATTTCTAATAGGCTTATTAGCCATGACTTAAATAAACAAAACACAAGAGAAACAAGAGAAGGAGGTAACATATTAAGGAGTCTGGTTGGGAGGCAAGGAAGTTGTAGTCTAAGGTTGTAGAGATGGTCAAGAATTTCATTCTAAAGGTGCTTCATGTATTTGATGTAGGCTACCACCTAGTTTCACTCTTAGTATATCTTCTCCCACATGATATCCATATTCACATGAATGTTGTAGAACTAGGCCACAACAGAATCCATGGTAGTTGGCACAATCAAATGGTCCAAGGAGTTGGCAGGAGAGAGAGAAGCTACCTCCTCTGTTTAGGTGCTAGCAAAGGTGTCCCAACACTAATGATTTTAGAGATTATGCCACTCTCTTCCACATTTAATTGCTACCCCCTACAAAGATGGCCCCGGCATTATGGCATGGAGGCCATTAAGACTATGAGGAGGGAAAGGTTACCGAGGAGATACCCCAAGGGTCAAGGTGGAACCACAAAGAAGGCCTTCATAAAGACCTTATCCTAGAATTGAAATGCAAGTCAAACCACACACACAAGTAAACTCTTAAAGGACACAAAATTAACATGTGAGAGCACTGCAAAGTAAAAGGTGCTCCACCTTATCCTCTTGGAGTAGAAAGAATACACCCCACCTGTGAACCCATAAAATTCTCCCACTTTATCCCCACCTAGCTCCAAGCCCACCACAAACCCAAGTGCAGAGTTGGACACTCAAGGGGATTTGAGCCATATTACATAAGGAAATAGACTAAATTCACAAGGGAGATCCCTCCCTTGTCTACAACACAAATTGTCAATACTTGAACAAGAGTTCTAGATAGATATGCAAAGAACCTCTACCACCTCACTAGTGCGAGGATACCAAGGGAAATCCATGGCCAAGATGTCACATCTCCGCTCACTATCCCATCCAACAAATTCCCAATTCCCATTGTGCTTATTGTCATGAATTCAAAAGGGTATTGAAGAACTTCGATCCAATTCTGTGTGCAACCTCACACTTTATCCCCACTAGCAATTAAGTGTTCGAATTCCTCTCTAAGGAGACTTCTTGATCTAGAACTCTAAATCTAATTCTCCTTATTATTGAGAAATCTCATCCTAATTTTTTTATATAGAACTCTGAATCTAAGGAGACTTATTATCCTCAAGGGATGTTAGGATTTTTGTTTGAGGGATATGATAAGCTATAGGGGAATTCTTCACCGTCGCAGGGGTTATATTGATGTGGCTTTTGGGAAATTTGATAAGAAAAGGGGTTTATAACACTTTGATACCAACAAGCTTACATTTAATATCATATTCACCAAAGGAGGTTTATAACTAATTTGTTACCCACTACCCTTCAATTCATATCCCATACACCTAATAGATACACTACCACCTTAACCTTATGATGGGAATCAATGTAGTCCAACTATGTTGTGGTGCACCATGTGATTTATGGTTCCATGTCCTATTTGTGTCATGACACCCACCTTAACATTATGATGGGAATCAATGTAGTCCAACTATGTTGTGGTGTACCATGTGATTTATGGTTTCATGGCCTATTTGTATATGACACCTTGTTTGGCCCATGTGGTTTGTTTGTAAGTAAGGTAAACATAATAGATACACTACCACCTTAACCTTATGCTAGGAATCAATGCAGTCCAACTATGTTGTGGTGTACCATGTGATATATGGTTTCATGTCCTATTTGTATTATGACACCTTGTTTGGCCCATGTGGTTTGTGAGTAAGTGATGGGAGATATCAAGCCTAGTGATCCAATCGTGGGATACAAGGTTAGGGTTACTACCCCTTTCCTCCTTCATTATTCACATTACTAAGTTTAGTAATTGAGCACTCTCCGAGTTCTAAGGGATTTTTCTCCTCTTTGGTTATCAAACCCTTAAACATTTTGTTATATGCTCTACTCACACACTTTTCATCTCCTTTGAGGTACTTGCTTGATCGAAGAAATATGGTGGTTAGAAGTGGTGGTTTAATAAATTAACTCCCTAATGCTACAGGTAATGGCCAACCTTAAAAAAACTATTAGATTTGTCCATTAAGGCTCCTTATTTCAATTATGTTCTAATAGTTTTAAGAGGGTAGTTTGTATCCTCTATGCAGGTCCAAGGTACTTGAAGGTACTCCAAAGGGACTCTGGACATTCCTTATAATGTTTCATGGTTTTCCCAAGTTTTTTAATGTTTCATGTTTTTCCCCACATTTTTCAATGAGATCTTTGACTTTTAATATCAATTTTCATTATGAGAGAGTAATTTCGTTTTTGGCTCTAAATTTGGTAAATTTTCACCATACAAAGGTTATTATCAATTATTTCACCATAAATTCACATTTATATTTTTGTTTTCTTTGCATTTCCTTTATTTATCGGTTTGGTTTTTTTTTTTTTACTTTTACTTAACTCTCAAATTTCCCCTCTACTTTGGAGTTTTTATGGTCCTATTAATAATTATTCTAAATATTGGTTTTGCACAAATAAGCTTTTGTTACCCTATAGGTAATTATTAAGGTTATCCTCTTTTTATTAAAATTTATATTGGATGATTTTTTTAACAATGTTAATTGCTTCAAATCCTTCCTTTCCACATTGCTCACAACAATTTCCTTCATGCACCAACTCAGAGTCTATCATTTAACCAATTTCCTGAGATAATATATGCCATAAATCCCTTAATATAGGGAATAAATCCTTTAATTTTTCTCAAGGTTTGTGGTTAAATTTAGTTCCTACTTGCTAATGGAGTCTTCTTCCTTATTTTTCCTCCAAGTTAGTCTTTTACTGTTGTCTTCTTGTTAGCATGGAAAATATCTTATGATTGTCTATACCTTGGTTAATTCCAAGTACAAAAATATCCACTAAACTCTTATTTTTTTCTTTTTTTCAAGGATGTTATCATCATATGACATTCTCGAGCCTACCATGGCCGTGACCACAACTTGGTTAATTTTTTTGTTGAAATGTTTATATTTAATTCCTCATACTCACTCTATTGTTAGTAAATTTTACTAGTGTGTGAAGAGTATCAATTACTTAGTTTTGAACAATAATTAGGTATAAATGTATTATTTTAAAAGTCCTCTCTTACATCATATAACTGAGCTACTTGTATTCTATTTTATTATAATGATGTTTTCTTAACAAATTGGTTGTATTAATGTAAAATTTCTTGAGTATTCTATTTATTAGGTTCTATAGATGAAATATTTTTATTACCGGAATATAATGTAAATCTAATATTTCTCAATTTATTTCTTGAATTGAAAAATTCCTTCGGATATATGAGGCTTAGTCAACCTATTTCTATTTCGGGTAAGAAATAAAAGAAGATTTCACGCTTAGATATTGCTATATGTTTATGCAACTTCTTTGTCTCATGTCTATGTAAGCTATATGTAGTTCTACTATGTGGTATAAACAATCTCTTTTTATTTCTTGCCCTACATATTTGGAATTACAATAGACATCTAATTATTGTCTTCATAATGGAGAAATACCACTATACGTTCACGCTCACCTTTTCTTATCCTTACTTCATTTAAGTTTAATAACCCTAAACCTTCCATACTAGCCCTAGACCATGCTAAACTCATACTACTTCTAAGAAAATTCTTGGGGCCAAGGGAGTTATCTCTTAGACTTCTAAACTATGAGTTTCTTCATCTACTCCTTAAGAGTAATTTTACACGTTAAGCAGGAACTAAATTTGTGAAGGGTGAGCAAATTTTTTTCATTTTGTACTCACCTAATACTATGGTAATGCTACTAATTCTTTATTTAATGATGTAGCCAAGATTAGTTTTCCACTCTATTCACATTATTTAAATGGAAAAAAATTCTCTATTTATTTGAAAAGAACCCATTTAATAGATTACAAACCATGTTCTCTTACCCATACTCTCCTTCCTATGCATACTACCATAATATATATGAAAAATAATAATGTTTAAAGAATTTCTAACCAAGAAGTCTGTTTTGTTATATGAATAGGTTAAAATATAACAGGATCAAGCAAGTTTCTATCAACCAAATTAACTATTTTTACAACTATACCCCCAAGCCTCATGCTTAGCTTGTGTTAGAAATCTTAATTAGTACCTGATACCTTTCCTCCTTTTACCTAGCAGTGTCCAATTAGTTCAATAATTGAATTTCTATTTTGCCATATTTCCTTTCTCTATTGAAATTTATCTCTTCCTCAACCCTTACATGACATATTTATCCCATCATACAATTTTGGGGTTTAGGAATATTTACAAGATTGAGTTTTAGGTTGTGACAGTCATCACCTCAAAAACTATCTCTTCTTGGACTCCAAGTAATTTTTAATTAATTTCTTAACACTAAGGTAGTGTGACTACTCACTTCATAGCTCCTCTTATATTTTCAAATAAAATATTAAGAATATCCAACTAAGTCTTATCTCAAGAATTGTTACCTTGATTTAAAGTTTTTCAAGAAATTTAAAATCATAAATTCTAATAAAGAAATAATTACATCATGGAAACTACACATGGGTTAAATGGATTTATGCATTCAAAAAGACAATTTAAACCATGAAATTACACATGGTATAACACCCCTATGCTTTTCTTGTTGAGACAATGGCTATTTTTATACTTTGAAACTATTCTTGGACTTAATGGTTATGTAAGCTAAAATGGATAGCGTGTGATGATGTAATTATATTATATTTTATTGAATTACAAAATATTGTTTGCAATTATATAGGAAAGAGCACTAAAGTACTAGAAACTTCTTGTCAAGTCATGAAAAGATACAAAGTGGTTAAAATCTATAAGGTGGACCTTAAAAGTCTCTTGAAAATCCTTAGGGGAAAGTTATTAAGAATATTAAGATAATGCGAGAGGAAGATTATATTAATCACTTAGCTGGAGAGAAATGCTAAGTGGGGGTAAAAAGTAGAATAATTCATAGTGGAAGAGAAAAGTGTGTTTTAACGAAAAAGAAAAATAATTCTTTTTGAAAACTAAAACAAAAAGGCCTAGCAAAAGAATGGAAGACATTAAATCAATAAATTGCTAAAAATATGATGCTAGGAATATATAAGAGAAACTACTTAGGAACCTAAGGGGTTGTTGATTCCTTCATGCAAGAAGATCTTACATCAAGGTTGGGTGGAGGGTGTTATATTCTTGAATATTCCCCAAAGATTAACTATGCTTAGGAGTAATTTAAGTTCTACTTTATATGTTGAAATTGAAATAGATTAATGGAATTATAGTTTGAATGAATTTTGAAAATCAATCTCTTAGAATTAACTATATAGATTACTCGTTTTGCATGCCTATATTGAATTATTTTCTAGCGACCAATCTAATGAAGATCTATGACTATAATGATTGTTATAGTCATATTCCTATGATGGTTAATTGATTACTTTATGATGGCTAATGGATTACTTAAGTGAGCACATGGATATGAAGAGAAGAGTTGTAAGTATATGAAATAATGTGTCATGCATGGATAGAGATTAAGGCCACTTCTTTTGATTAAACTTGTATAATTATATGTTGAATTAAAGTCTCTACTAGAGAATAGATAATGTCAATTAATATAATATTGAAAGCTAGAAGTATTATTTTACATAAATAAATGAATAGAAGATTATGATAGACCTTATAGGGGATCACTGAATTATTTAATTATTGAAGTGAAACTAAGAACTTATATATAGTTGTAAAAGAGAAATTTTGTCCTTTCTAACCTATTAAGTTTTTGGTTCTCGTTCCAACGAAATTAAAACTCCATTAACTCGTGGGGTTACATTCTTCAGTATATGTTTAAGGAGAGGTTTATTATCTTTCACCTTAGGAACCATTGATAAAAAATTTCCATGAACTAATAAATTTCACACTCTGATTTGAAGTATAGAAAAAAGGATAAATACGTTATGAAAGGAATTGTAGACTTTTATTATGCCTTTAAATAATGTTAACTATTTAGCCCTCTACAAAATTAGTTAATATTGAGAAACTCTATAGATGTTAACTCATACAGGTTTAGTCATGTAGATATTCCATCAGCTCCATTTTGGACAACTTGGTGCAGTTATTCATGTAGATACTAGTAGGCAAGATGATGCGAAAGTTCCACGCAGAGAAGGTTCTGATGCCCGTCATTTCTTTAGTTGCACAGTGCACCAAAGGAGTCGAGTATAGATGGGCTCAGTATGTGCGCAAATATTTTTGGAGAACTATCAGGAGGCCCAAGATGAAGGCAAGGAATTTCATTATGCTTGGTTACTATTGTTGATAACATTAGTAGCATGGACGATGTAGGAGGATAACTAGTTTCCTCCCCAAGAATTAGACCCTCTAAAGGAAACCAAGTTCCTTCACTCTAGGAAATGAAGGACCCTCCATGAGTCACAAAAACAAAGATATTCTAGGTCCTCGTGGAGATGGATCTACGTACATTCATGAGATAGTTGTTGGAAATAATACTAAGAGAGGGGGTGAACCGGTATTATTAGATCAATAATTTAATTTTCAAAACAGATTTGTATATACTACTTCAGTTAAGTGAACTAGAGTTTATACGCAAGTGTACTTAAGTCAACCATCGTATATGTAGAGATCTTTTTATGTACCCAATTTATCATGCATTTAACTTTAATTAGTATATCAGGAATTCATTAGACAGTGTAGCAAAAGAAGAATAAAGCAACACACATGAACACCAAGATATAAGGTGGAAACCCAATGCGGGTGAAAACCACTTGGTGCCGTCGTCTCTGTCTTCTTTTAATAATAAGAAAAATCTGTTTACAATTTTTGTACTTGTGCAGACTTATACCAGTATGCGCGCTTCTACGTGTAGAAGGTTACAATATTCTCTCATTCTCCATCTTCTCCTAGAAGGGAGCTACAACCCCCTAGCTCTTGTACTAGACGATATGTTTGCTAGTATGTAGGCACTAACCTACAAAAGGCTATGACTTTCTCTCTTCCTCGAGGGACCATGTTTCATAAATTTTTAGACTATATCCATCAACAACATCATTCAATCATCAAATACATCTCATCAACCAATCACCTTTTGAACGAACCACAACCAAATCAATCATTCACTTAGACAACCCATCAATCTAATCATTCAAAAAACTCCCTCTAGAATAGAGTAACCAGAACTCAAACTAGAACCCATAACTCTGCAACAGTAAAGAGAAACAACTGAAACATATTTTATAAGGTATACACTACTTCCATGTGTCTAACCTATGTGTCTACGTGTTTTTCTCAAATCCAACCATCGTATATATCCGCAAATATAAATTCAGTGTTCTACAACTATTCCATAATTTAGTTATACCCAGTTCATATCATTTAGATAATAGTATATTTGTGAGTATTTAGATCTAGAATACACATGAGAAAAAACACATAATGATAGTTCATTTTATGCCTTAAGATCTCGATCCATCATTAGATCTAATCCATCTTCATCCACTAAGGTTCATCCTTGGTTCAGATCCAGCAACGCACCATAACATAATAACCAGCATACTAGATCTCACACTTCATCAGATATGCGATACTTGCACACTCTAACCTAATGATCTTCTCCTCCTTTTATACTTTTTAGGCCTTTCTCAATACCATGGAACAAAACCACTTAGGACCAATACCTTGGACAAAATACCTACGGTCAATACCTTGGACCAGATACCTTAGACCAATACCATGGATCAAAATACCATGGACCAAATACCTTGGATCAAAAACTTAGTTTTCAAAGGTATACACTCTTTTCCTTCTGTGCAAGTACGTGTGTGAATATACGTGACTTGTATACAATGAACATGCGTGTATATGCAGCTTAGTCAATGGTGAACCTGCGTATACCTCTCTTTCCTCATTCTATGAAGACTTGTCTATAATTCTTTGTGCTTTACCTGCTATACTGTGATCTTTCATCTGAGTGGGTTGCCATCAAGGAAAACACATGTATCACAATGCCAACAATCTCCCCCTTTGGACATGATGGCAATAACCACACCAAGTAATTCTCCCCCTTTGACATCAAGGGAAAATTGTCATGCTCCCCCTAAGTACATGCTGAATTCTCTAATATGTTGAAGTGTGTTGATTGAGCTCCCATGATCGAGTCCATGCTCCCCTAAGCACAAGAAAAGTTGGCAAAAATATGTTCTAAAAGAATAACATGACTCTATACATACATCACCAATGACCTTCCTATCACCAATTACTCATACATACATCCATCTCCCAACCAAGTGGTGATATACCAAATTTGACTCATCCACCCAACCAAGCGGGGCTATACCAATTGCTTATACATAAAGAAGACAAGAAACATTACATCATCCATCCCATGCATAATGCAGTGACAAATTATGTATTTTCATGACCTTTTCATTAAATGATGTACACGATATATGTAATAGAGACCAAATATCTAAAATAAGGCCATGTTAGTCATCAACAACTATCATATGATCTACGCCATCATCAACATATGTCAATAGCATCGCAGACCAACAACCTGTATATGTCCATCATTAGTTCCCAATATATCATCAACCTGTGACAAAGTATGTTGGCATATATCAACTCATCGTCTTGATCTCATCAAGATCAACTTACTTCGTTCCCTTATCATAACCTTCCATGAATCAACTAGTCATATGTCATATCTGCAAGTGGTAGCACAAAATCGTATCATATGTATGTCAAAACACCATAGACATCTCTATCAAGAACTGCATGATATTTTCACAAGAAACTTCATTATATCATCACTAGGGAACATCCCACATCATGAACCATGATAATCAACATACGTGAGTATCAACCTATCATCATAAAGTAAGAACTCATTAGGTACCAAAGACTTCTAGTCATAATGGAAATAATGCTTTATTAGAAGCCTACCATGTTCTCCACCTGGACCTCTTCCACCTATTCATTGTCAGATCTGATCATTGCATATGTCAGTAAAATATATCAAAGCATCATCATCTATTAAATATAGATCAAGTTATCAAAAAATTTATGAGAACCAATATATTTCCACATGTTATCAGCACATTGTAACCATTATCAAACAGAGCAGATAGTTGACAGAACCATAGCAGACCCCTTTTCCCTGAGTCTTTTCCACTGCTTTTCTTCAAACCAACGTATATGTAACTCTGCCCACATAAACCTGGGTATGTACGTGCCTACACTTCATGAAACTCACGTATAACAACCTTTCTCTAAAAAAAGGGATTTAACAGCAGGATGACGCAACAACTACTCCCAGCTTTTGTCTGAGATATTCAAATGTCTCTCTGGGTAGTGGTTTAGTGAATATATCACAACCTATTCTTGAGAGGGAACATACTCCAATTTGACCTTTTTTTCAAGCACTTGTTCTCATAGAAAATGATATTTGATGGATATGTGCTTGGCTTTGGAGTGCATGACCGGATTGTTTGAAATAATGGTTGCACTTGTATTATCACATAGAATGGAGATGGGTGGAGTACACGTGATATGAATGTCTTGCAAGGTTTGCATCATCCAAAGTAGTTGTGTGCACAAAGATGCAACAGCCACATATTTTTCTTCAGCTGTAGATAATGCAATTGAACTTTGTTTCTTGTTGAACCAAGACACTAACCTAGAACCCATATAGAATGCACCACCACTAGTGATTTTTTTGTCATCAACACTTCATTCCCAATCTGCATTTGTATATGCATGAAAAGTAAGATTTGTATCTCTAGCATACCATAAACCAAAGTTCTATGTTCCTTATAGATATTTGAAAATCCTTTTGATTGCCTGAAGGTGTGATTCCTTTGGATTTTCTTGGAATCTTCCACCTATTCCTACTGCATGCATGATGTCAGGTCAGGTACTTGTTAGATAGAGTAGACTGCCAATCAGGGATCTGTAAGTTGGTTGATGTATTGTTGTCGATTCATCATTTGAGCTGAGACCGCATCCTGTTACCATTTGGGTACATATTGGTTTAGAATCTTCCATGCCATACTTTTTCAAGATTTGTTTGAGATATTTGTTTTGTGAAAGAAAAATACCATCTTTATTTTGTTGAACTTGTAGACCAAGAAAATAGGTAAGCTCATCAAGGAAGGACATTTCAAATTCTTTTTGCATTACTAGAGCAAAATTCTAACTCATGTATTCTTCATTTCTACCAAAAATGATATCATCAACTTAAACAATAATTATTAGCAATTTATGAGTGTCAATGTTTGTATATAGATTGCTATCTCCTGACCCCTTTGAAAAACCCTCTTGGTGAAGATATTTGTCAAGACAGTAGTACCAGGCCCTTGGAGCTTCTTTTAGACCATAGAGAGCCTTTCGGAGTCTGCATACAAGTTTTGAATCATTTCCAAGAATGAATCCTTCTCGTTGTTCAATATAGACTTCTTGTTCTAAGTCTCCATTAAGAAAGGCAGATTTTACATCCATTTGGTATACTTTGAATTTCTAAAAACTAGAAAGAGTAAGAAACATTCTTCTGGCTTCAAGTCTAGCAATAGATGCACAAGTTTCTTCAAAATCTATACCTTCTTGTTGAGAATATCCCTTACAAACAAGTCTAGCCTTGCCTCTAATAACTTCTCCATTTTCGTTCAACTTGTTTTTGAATATCCATTTAGTTCCTATGATATTGTTATCATGAGGTCTAGGAAGTAATTCCCAAGTATTATTCTTTTCAATTCAGTCAAGTTCTTCATTCATGACCTTGACCCAACATTCATATTTGCATGCTTCATTTACATTTTGAGGTTCGGTGGTAGATAATAATGCTAGATAGCTTGAGGCTTCTATAATAGTTCTTCTTCTCTGCACACCTGCCCCTTTTTCCGCTAAAATTTCAGTTGCTAGATGATTTTTCTAAACATACTTGGAGATATTCTTTTCTTCTACCATCATCTCTTCTTCTGATGCTTCATTGGTTTCTTCTTTAGAATCAATGATTTGATATGGGAACATGATCTTCTTCATTGTCATAATATTCAGTTTTTATCTGTTTTGGATTTTTGCATGCTTCATCAACGACAACATCAATACTTTAAATAATTTTCCCAAGTCTTTTATTATAACATTTATATCCTTATCCAAGGAGAATACCTTCATCTTCTTTGGGTTTAAACTTACCAAGTTTTTCATCAGTCCTTTTGATGTAACATTTGCTTCCAGAAACTTTGAAGTATTTTACAGTAGGAGCCTCACCATACCAAAGTTCATGTGGATTTTGATTTCTGTTTACCCAAACATTTTCTTGGTTGATAATAGTGATGTTGGCAAATGCAACTTTACCCCAAAAGGTTGCAGGAGTTCCATATTCATCTAGCATAGCTCGTGCCATTTATTGAATAGTTCTTTTCATTCTTTCTACCACTCCATTTTGCTGAGGATTCCTTGTGATGGAGAACTACCTTTTTATTCCATGTTGTTCACAAAAGTCAAGGAACTCATTTGAGGTAAATTCGCCTCCTCAATTAGATATGAGGCATTTAATTTTACGATCTGATTCATTTTCAACCAAAGCTTTGAAGGCTTTGAATTTTTCAATTGCTTCATATTTATGCTTTAGAAGACCTATCCAACACATTCTAGAAAAATCATTAATAAAAAATATAAAGTATTCTTCTCCATGAGCTAACTTTTTCCTTGATGGTCCACATAAATCAGTATGAGCAAGTTCAAGAGGCTTACTAGCTGGCCCTTGTTTTTTCAATGAGGTCAGATCAGGTTTGCTTACCAAATTGACATCATTTGCATATTGTATTTTGAGGAATGTTGATATCAAGAAGATCACAAACAACCTAGAATCTACATGCTTTTCTTATTTGATAAAAGCTTAGATGTCCCAATCTTCTGTGCCATACCTAGTTTTCATCATTTTTGCTTACATAGCACTGTTGTTGTCCTCCCTTGAGTATGTATAAGTTGTTTGGAGTTCTTGTACCTTTGATCATGGTTTCTTGTGTATCAAGCTCATGAACAACACATCCATTTTATCGAAATACCACTTCATTTCCCTGATCACACATTTGACTCACACTCAATAGGTTATGCTTTAGACCATCAACATACATAACATTCCTAGCTTTAGGCTTTTATTTCAAGAAAATAGAACCTTTACCTTTTATGATAGCAGGAGTGTCATTTCCAAATGAGACATTCTTTTCCTTTTCTAAGGCATTATATGAGTGAAGTTTTTCTTTGTCACCTCTCATGTGTTTTGAGCATCCATTGTCGATCTACCACTAATTTTCTTTTCCTTCTGCATACAAGGCTATACCACATCTTTCTATTTGTGGTTCTTTCTTTCTCCATATTTTGGGATTTAATGGAGTTTGATCCTTTTGAGATATTTTCTGAAATTTACTACTGCATTCAGATTCTTCATGGTCGATGTTGTTATAGCTTGAGAATTCTATTTCATTTTTAAGAAGAGAAAAGTTATTGTAGGAAATTTTCTTGATCTTTGTCACATTCCTTTGATTTTGTGCTTCTCTAGTCATGATGGTTTTGTGAGGAACACATTGAGCAGCTTTGTGTCCAAAGCTATGACATGAAAAAAATTGACCATTAAAGAAGTTCCTGTGATTATCGAATCTATTGACCTCGTGATTGTAGTATCTATTGATATTCGGTTTTGAAGAAAATTGAGTATGATATAAATGAGGTTGGTTGTGGCTTTTGTTCATTCTTGAAGTAAATTGAGCCTGATTTACCTGGTGATCTGCTTTATGCCTTTGTTGATGATTGCCATACTATTCACTACTCTTTGCTGCATCAAGATAGCTTTTAGTGGAGGTTGACGGCTTCTATGGTTGAGATGCTTCTTTAGTATATCCAAGACCTGTGTTTTTCACAGGAGAATTCTGCACTTTGATAATTTCATTTAAGGTTTCTAATCATTTATCAAATCTAAGATTGAGAGATTTTGTTTTCTCAAGATCCTTTCTTAGACCCACAATTTCACATGCTACTTTTTCATTGTGTTTTTCTCTTTCATCAAGTTGGTATGTCAAGTTATATATAATCATATTATTTTCTTCTAAACAAATTTTGAATTTAGAGATTTCTTCATAAAGGTCATATTCATCTAAACCATCAAAATATTATTATCCTCATAAGCCATGAGAAGTCTATAGTCACTACTATTTTCATCTTCATCACTATTTGATAATACATCGCTATCTTCATGAGTATAGTAGCTCTTTTTACTTACACTTTCTTTTCTATTCCATTTTACAGATTCCTTCCCTTTATCATATTTATCTTTATGAGGACATTTGATAGCATAATTACCGACCCTACAATAGGTAAAACATTTGAAAGGTACTTTACCTCTAAATCTTCTGGAACCCCGTTGAAGCTTCTTGACAAAGTTTACTTCATCTTCTTCTTCTAAAATATGTCATGATTCATTGAGTTCTTCTTTTCTTTTTGCCGAAGCTTTAAATGTGAATTCTCTCTTATCTGATGGGCCTCCTTTTCTCATCTGAAAGGTAGTTAAGGTCCCATGAAGATGTGTCATAGTGATAGTCTGTAGATATTATTTTTCTTCTATGGCGGATACTTTTGATTCAAATTTAGTAGACAAGGATCTTAAAACATTCTCAACTAAGGTAACTTCTTTTATCTCTTCACCTAGATTCTTCATGCAATTAAAAACCTCATCTATACGTGAGAAGTAAGTAGCTATACTTCCATCATCGTGCATCTTAAGAGTTTCATATTGAATTCCGAGAGTTTGCAGTTTAGCACGTTTTACCTGAGAGTCTCCCTCATAGCTTAGAAAGATTTTGTCCCATATTTCTTTAGCTGATTTGAGCTACATAAGTTTGACAAACTCTGATTGTGACAAACTTCCCAATAATGTATTGACAGTCTTGGCATTGGTTTCATATTGCTTTTTACCTACCATATCTGTAGGGACTGCTTATGGAAATGTATATCCTCCTACGATTTCCCAGACATCTCTTCCAAGTGATCAAAGATAGGTTGTGGTTCTTACCTTCCAATAAACAAAGTTTCTCCCATCAAAGATTGGTGGTCTCATGGATCCCCCACTTTCTTGATTACTCATGATGATGGATCTTCCTTCAAGCGATCAAGCTTCTTTTAAAGGACCTGCTCTGATCCCAATTGTTGGAAATAATATTAAGAGGCGAGGTGAATCAATGTTATCAGATCAATAGTTTATTTTTCAAAACATATTTGTATATGCTACTTCAATTAAGTGAACTAACATGTATACAGAACTGTACTTAAGGCAACCAGCGTATATGTAGAGATCTTTGATTTACCCAATTTAACATGCATTGAAATTTAAACGATATATTAGGAATTCATTAGGCAGTGCAGTAAAACAAGAATAAATCATCACAGATAAGAAACACACGTGAACGCCAAGATATAAGGTGGAAATCCAATGTGGGTGAAAACTACCTCTTGTTATCATCTCTGTCTTCCTTTAATAATAAGAAAAATCTGTTTATAATTTTTGTACTGGTGCAGACTTATACCAGTACACAGGCTTCTACCTACAAAAGGTTACAACCATCTCTCATTCTCCAGCTTCTCTTGGAAGGTAGCTACAACCCCCTAGCTCTTGTACTAGCTGATATGTTTGCTAGTACATAGGCACCGACCTACAGAAGGGTATGAGCTTCTCTCTTCCTCTAGGGACAAAGTTTCATAAATTTTTAGACTGGATCCATTAACAACTTCATTCTGTAATAAAATACATCTGCATCAACCAAACACCTTTTGAACCAACCACAACCGAATCAATCATTCACTTAGACAACCCATCAATCTGGTCATTCAGAAAACTGTCATTATAATGCAGTAACTAGAACTCAAACTAGAACCCAGGACTGTGCAACAGTAAAGAGAAACTGAAACATATTTTATAAGTTATACGCTACTTCGATGTGTCAAACCTGCATGTATACGCACTTTTCTCAAATCAAACCAATGTATACATCTGCAAATATAAATTCAGAGTTCTGCAACTATTCTAGACTTTAGTTATACCCAGATCATATCATTTATAGAATAATATATGCGTCACTATTTAGATCTAGAATATACATGAAAAAAACACATAATGATAGCTCATTTTATGCATTAAGATCCTGATCCATCATTAGATCTAATCCTTCATCATTCGCTAAGGATCATCCTTGCTTCAGATCCAACAATGCACCATAACCCAATAAACTGCGTACTAGATCTCACACTTCATCAGATACTCGACACTTGCACACTCTAGCCTAATGATCTTCTCCTCTTTTTATAGTTATTATGCCTTTCCCAATACCATGGACCAAAACCACTTTGGACCAAATACCTAGGGTCAATACCTCAGACCAAATACCTTGGACCAAATACCTAGGGTCAATACCTCAGACCAAATACCTTGGACCAATACCATGGATCAAAATACCATGGACCAAATACCTTGGACGAAAAACTTAGTTTTCCAAGGTATACATTATTTTCCTACTGTGAAAGTGTGTGTGTACATATATGCAACTTGTATACAGTGAACCCATGTGTATATGCAGACTGGTCAATGGTGAACCTGCGTATACCTCTCTTTCTTCATTCTGTGAAGACTGATATGTAATTCTTTGCTCTTTACTTGCTATACTGTGATCTTTCATCTGCGTGAGTTTCCATCAAGGACAATAAATGTATCATAATACCAAGAATCAGACCTTCTGAAGGAAACCAAGTTTGCTTTGCTCTAGGCAATGAAGGACCCTGCATGAGTCACAGAAACCAAGATATTGTGGGTCCTCATGGAGATGGATCTACATATGTTGATGTGCCAATGACTGAGGCTGCCACCCAAGTTATATGACGAGTATGAGCCTTATGCTAACTTCAAAGCGAACTTCCACAACTTATAAGTTTGCGCGAGAAGGGAACCCAAAAAGACATGGCACAACTTCCCTTATGTAGTTGGTGAGGAGGACGTAGAGGAGATTGTAAGAAAATGGCTAGGAGAATGGATTTACCCGTTAGATGTTGGCACAAGTATGAGAGAGGTAACAGAGGGAACCACTGCACAAAATAAAACAACAAAACAACAAAATGAAGCACAAAAGTCTACAACCCAAGAGAAGGTTGTGCAATAGAAAGATTTTTTTTCTCCAGAAAAGGAAGCAACTAACAAAGAGTGAGGAGCCCAAAAAACCATAATGTCGCATGCTAGCATCGACATTGAAGAGTCTCATACTCCACACACATAGGACCAAGAAGGGTCATCTGGAGAAAAGGGAGGGAGCGCAGAGCTAGAAGCCACCTTTGTGGTCAAGAAACAAATAAACTAGACATCCATGGGGCCACAAAAGAAACATAGGTCAGACACAACTACCCACGTGAACCCATTAGTCCTTAGCCAAGGGGACTTGGATGGAATTGGTTATATGTTTCGAGATACCACGACAGACTTATTGACCCATTTTTAAAACCAATACCAACAGGCATTGGGAAATGTGAATAAGGATCTTCGTGAGTTGCGGATCGAGACAGGATGATTACAAGTGAGCTTGGGTCAAGCGAGCGAGATTTAAGCAATCCTACATCAAGCGAGTGGGACAATGTTGGACATGGATAGGAATTTGGATCTCCATGTCATTAAGTTTCTAGATGGGGCCCTATGCAGCGAGACAGAAGAGGCCAATGCCCAACTATCACAAATCTTTGATGAAAAGGTGCAGACACTCAAGGAAAAAAGGAAATTTCTACATGTAGCTAACAATTAGAAGCAACAATTACACAAGCTTGTAATGAGTTGCTAGAACTTAACATTTCAGCTGATGCAGCTTCCGCGGAGAAGATCCAAAATCTGGTTGTGACTGTAAAAGAGCCCAAAGATGAAATTACCCAAGTATAATTTGAAATATATCTACATATAAAAAAGTTGCAACTTAAGCTGCAACCTATGACTCTACCAGAGGCTTCTGCTCAGCGTGATGTTGCTATGGCCATATTAGAAGAAGCAGTCAAGGGCTACACAGTGCTATTCAAGTACACCATGCAGTTATGAACATTACTATAGGATTGTTACACTGAAATTTGTCACCATGACTATCTGCATTTAATATGGCTCCATCAATAGTCATATTATCCTCCTTGTCAAGCCTCATACCTCTGCTCTTCATGTCAAACTTCAAAAAGAGAGAAAGTCACTTAAAAACATGTTTATCTCTGAGTACGCAGGTTCTCTCTACCTTGCCTGTGTGTACACACTCCAAACACACTGTACCTACGTACTTGTATGCTCTGTAAGTCAAAGGATGGGTGCGTACCCCTGTAAAGGTCAAAAGGCGCGAGTTTCATCTTTTAAAAGTTACTTGTGGTCACTTCTAGAGCCTTCTAGAAGAGTGTTTGACGTGTATTGAGCGCCTCCAGATGGTTCATGCATCCCTATGATAGAGGAGCTTATCCCATCAAGAGAGGAGCTACCCCATCCAAAAGAGAGAGTATCCCATTGATGTTGGAACTGAATAACCTCCTCTAGAATACTATAAATACAGGCATTGGGCCAGAGGAGGGGAGGTTGAAAGCTGAACATTCTAAATGGTAAATGCTGCTGGAATTAGGACTTCCATTGTTGACTTGTGAGGAGAGGTCACTATCCTTCCTTGTTGCCATATTAGGAGTGGGTGAGCTTGTCAAAGTAGAGGAAATCTCTTGTTGGACCCCGGGAGGAGCTTGCACAACACCAAGGCTCAGGTTGTAATGGTTCCTTTTTTGTTTCCTTAATACAAATAAGTCCATTCTTCTCAATGATTTGTTGTTAATGAATTATTTCATGTACTCCTTGGTCTATGTGATGAATATGCTTTGTTTTATGATGAATATTCAGGTGTTATGTAATCGTTTGCTTTGTTAGTGTATGCAGGTCTTAAAGTGAAGGAGGAGCTCATCTGGATCAGCAAGGCTGGACTGCTACAACAAGCGTTGGACCTAAGGTAAGATCGGAAAACACTTGATCTCTCATAGAATAATGTGTGTTTAGAGAAGGATTGCTCTTGTTTGGTTTGTTTGTCACTAGAGAGTCTTAGACTCCTAGGGAGGTTAGCTTTGTCCGCAAAAATAACTCTTTCCGCATGACAAGGTGATCTGTTGACCAGGTAACATGTTGTCTCCACTGCCTCTACACAAAATTCTTGTCCTAACCTGACACCACTGAGCATGCTTCTTGCCCTTTCCATCAACGTCTTGTTCATTCTTTCTGCAGCTCCATTTTGCTGAGTTGTATATGGAGTAGTCTTCTATCGTGCTATACCACACTTCTTACAAAATTCTTCAAATTCCTTACTACTAAACTCTCCACCGTTATCTATCCTCAACACCTTTATCTTCTTCTCTATCTTGTTTTCCACCAGAGCCTTAAATTCTTTAAACCTATCAAAAAATTCAGATTTCTTCTTAAGGAGATATATCCATGTATTCCTTGAGAATTCATCTATAAATAATGCATAGTACACAAACTTACCCAATGATGGAACCTTCACAGGTCCAAACACATCACTGTGCACAAGCTCTAATATCTGTTTCGCCCTCTTACTACCAGAGGGGAAACTCACCCAATTCTGCTTCCCATATACATAATTTTCACAGAAATCAAAATCCAAAGAGCTATTACTCATACCTTCTACCATACCTTTACCATGAAGTATTCAAAGTCCCTTCTCTCCAATATGTCCAAGCCTTTGATGCCACAACATGGTCTTCTCTCCAGAGACCACTAGATTTTCTGCTCCACTTTCAGGAACCATAGAATTGTTGCACCCATCAATAATAGTGATACCTTGCAGCTTGTACAGAGTTCCAATCCGAACTCCCTACATCAACACCAATGCTCCTCGAACCATCTTGCAGGTATCCTTCTCAAGCACTGTTTTTACACCTGCATCATCCAACTTGCTTACAGAAATTAAATTTTTGGCCAATGCAGGAATATGCAGAACACCCGGAAGTGTTCTAACCCTTCCACCTTGCCACTTCAACTTTACTTTTCCTCAACCAATGATTCTAGCCTTCCTATCATCCCCCAAGAAGACATCACCACCATCATATTTCTCACACTCGTAGAACCACTCTCTATGGGGAGTGAAGTGAAAGGATGCACCTGAGTCAATCAACCATGCCTCATGATCTACATGTGTACTTGAAGAAGCCAAGTACACATCCCCACCTTCATCTGAGGTGGTTTTTACCTCTGCAGAAGGAGCATCATCAGATCCATTTCGTTTTTCAGGAGCTTTATATTTACAGTCCCTTTTGTAGTGCCCTTCCTTTCCGCATTTCCAGCACACCACCTTTACAGGTTTTCCTGGAGATTTAGATCTCCCTCTAGATTTAGATCTCCCACTCGATGACTTATTTTTGTTTCTGTTCTGGGACCGTCCTCGTACAGACAAGGCATCACCATTCTGGTTGTCCATATTTTTCCGCCACATCTCCTCCGTCAGCAAGGCCGAGACTATTTCATCAAACTGCAAAGCAGTTGTATTGCTACCTATTGCAATAACCAGGATCATCCCACGAGTCTGGTAGAGAACACAACAAACTGATGCACTTATCTTCATCTGAAATTTTAATATCAACAGATAATAACTGACTTACCACAGTATTAAATGTGTTCAGATGCTCTGTCACCAAGTCTCCATCTTTCATCCTCAGGTTATACAACTTTTTCCACAGGAACAATTTATTCACCAGAGACTTAGATTGGTACAAAGTCCCTAACTTGTCCCACAAAGCCTTCAGCGTAACTTCTCCTGATACATTTAGCAATAATAAATCTGAGACACACAATTGTATTGTGCTCTTTGCCTTCTGATCCAACTTCTTCCATTCTTCATCGGACACTCTCGTTGGTTTAGTACCTGGATCTACCACAATCCATTGATATTTATCCACTAATAGATCCTCCATCTTGAGTTTCCACAACTAAAAACTCTGACCATTAAATTTCTCGATCTCTATCTTTCCACCACTCGCCATCTTCTTTCACCACCAGAATCGATCTCGCAGATATCCCACTGAACAAAGTCTACCACAGGCCCCGAGCGAACCCCTCAGCAACAAAGGCATCCCCTTGAAGCCAAAAATGCTCTGATACCAAATGTATGTTTTAACCCCGTACATAAATTACCTGCATATGAATTCTAAAACACAGAAAATAAACCTTGCGAGAGCATAACACATAAAACACATATACATAGAGGTTTTCCCCTGGATCCCTAAACCGGGACTACCAGCTTGATTTTTCATTATGTTCCTTTCAACGTTATAATACATATTTATACATGCTGAAGCATCCAATACCATGGACTGAAAACCATCACATCTAAAAAACACATGTGCGAAAATCATGCACAAGACCATAGGTGAGTTTGCGCAACCTGACATAGGGTCCAAAACCAAAATTTTCTGGGGTGCTGCCCCAGAACCCATAAAGTGGGGTTAAGGGTACACCTCAAACCCCTTGTGACCCCCTTTCCCCCCGCTACATAATCAGTGCAACGAAGGGGGGCTCCGCCCCCTCGCTACACAATCGGCGCAACGAAGGGGGGCTCCGCCCCCCCGGTAGCCCCCCGGTTAACTACGTGGGCTAGTCATGGAAAGAATATATCACAACCCAACATATAATAATATAGATATGTTTCTGTGGTGTCTACTTTATGGTGTCGATATTGTATTTCTTTACAAATTGATTTGATTCCATGATTAATAAGTAGCTTAGATGCAAGCTAGTTTATATTATTATATATTGATTTTTTTATCGTCAAGGTTTATATGTTGTAGGATTACGCTTTTTCTTGTCTATGTGTAGGTTTTGATCTAGGATTTAGTAGATAGGTCTTCCAATTTTCCACATTGAGTTCTCCAGCAGGGCTACACAAGGGATTTAGGTAATCCTTCTCCTTTCTCTTTGTTAATCATGCATTAATATGAATATATGTGTGTTTCTTTGTGATAGTTGCAGCTAATCTTAAACAGTCTACCTTGGATTGCAGGAAAATTTGAGAGGGAATTTCATCCACAACCACCCATGTATTAACCGCTATAGCAGAGAGAGAGAGAGAGAGAGAGAGAGAGAGAGAGAGAGAGAGAGAGAAATATTAATTAGCATCATTATAGATGACCATTGTTGCTTGTATTTGTATTTTTTGAGTGAAAGAAAGACCTTTTCACAATGAATCAATAAAACATAAGGATCCTTATTATCTAGTTGGTACTTTTAGGAATGTATGGATAACAATCCACTATGGCTATCATGTCTTTGTGTCCTTTCAAATTATTCATACCATCTACATTTAAAAATACAACATTTGAATGAGTGTTAATTTGACTCAGAAATTTCTTTGGTTTTTACACCATGTTATAGGCCATTTTGTCACATTTGGTCAATAGGCCTACAAACTCAATCAATTAATATCCATGAACATGTTGTCATCGTCCCTTAACAAAGCCTTAAGCATGACCTCTCAAAAAAGTGTGAGTTTCTAGGATAAATTGCTGAAAAACACTATTTATATCCCCAACACACCTTGCTTCCTTAGCCACCGTGTTCAGTGATTGTTGCATCCTTGTCAACGTAAACTAATCAACACTTATTTCTCCCTTTTGTAGGTGTGTTGATTCTATAAATTTAGGAAAATTAAAAATTATTCCGAAGATTCCTCTTTTAGAAGATTCCAAGGTTGTTTAACTATTTACAATGGATAAAGAGTTTGAATCCTATCTGATCATATCTTGGAGACTTCACCTCTTATCCCTTGAGCTCATCCTCCCATCATATGTATATCTCAAGCCCATAATGCTAAATCCTAAACTACCACACTTATCCTATAAATTTATTTCCATCCATAACATCAGGGTTGGCTTTTGTAGATTGATAGTACCCTCATGTTGTTGCCTTGAACCTGTTGTAGCTTTTTCTATCTCCTATCATACAATTTCTTTCAGAACATATAGAAGCTTCCTAGAGAAATCCTCTTGGTTGATAGGAGACCAGTGCCTAGGGAATCCGAGATTAGTGATTTTGAATATTATCTGAGGGATTTCTCTTACACTTCATATGTCACATAATTTGAAAGGGATAATTTAGAGCTTGGTTCAATAGCCCTTCATCATTGTATAATCAAGAAAATACACACTATCAGATATGGTTGATATCAAAGAGAAATTTCATGGTTATGGTGGTCGACACAAAACAATATGAAACTTAACATTTTTTTGTAGTATAGATGAATAGAAGGAAGGAAGGAAGAGAAATTGATGCAGAGGGATAGACATAACGTAGAATCCTAAGAAACAATCTCCCACAAAAATATGGAAGAGTGAGGAGGTGAAAATGAAAAAAAAATGGAACGCGAATTAAGGTCTCAAGCTCTATGCCTCATGAATACATTTTTCCCCAAACATAAAAAAGTAAATCTTGAGCACATACAAGTACTTTAGGTTATCAAATAACACAAGTAAATCTGTTGTTACACATGTATTGTAGGCTATCAAATAACATGAGTACATGTGTTGTTACACAGGTACTTTTGCTACTTAGCAAAAAACATACAAGCATGAATGAGATTGAAACAAATAACTTCATTACATGATTTTAGAGGAGGAAATACATACATGAAGTGATATACAAAGGGGAAAACATATTGCACATTGCTCCATTACATTTAACAAAACTGATTCATTGTTCCATTACATTTAACAATTGTACATGCTCGAGTGCCACATGAACAAGAAAATTGAACAAAAGTGGAACCATAGAATTCGGGCCTCTTGGGTGCATAATTTCAGAGAAACAGTTAAAATACATCTCACTGATCTCCAGCTGTCTAATCGACTAGCTGTCTCGGCATGTGAATATCTGCTACCCAAATCATTACAAAGGATTTTATTCCTTTCTTTAAAATGCAAAAATTACAGAATAAAAGAAATAAGGAAAATTGAATGACGGCTAAGTAAAACATCTTCCTGTCATTCCTGTGATGGCCTCTGATCTACGTCTTTTCCATGATGCTCCTCTTTAGTTTCTCGATTGGTTAACCTATCACTTTTGCCTTAACTGCTTGAATTCCCCACTCTCAGGATCTGGGAGTGATCAAATGTCAGTTTCTTGTCAAAGAGAAGAAATAGAGATCAACCTGGCAATTCTTCATTGTCTGACTGTGTGGAGCTCAATGCTAAGAAATTAATTCTCAAATGACCTGCACACTGCTTCTTGAGTCTCATACCTCCATTTATCTCACTGAAGACGTGAGTCAGAGCATAGATATGGCTTGTATCACTTCAAGGTAGACCCAACACTCTTTCTCGCAGATCGTGATCCTTGCTGCCTTGACCCAACGATCTTGGATAGTCGCCTTTACTCCTTAGACCAAATCCTTTGTTCCCACATCCAATCTTGTAGCTTCCAACCCATCCATCTCATAACTCTTTTTATTACACTATTGGCACCCAATATGTCCTGTATTATTGCAATAGTGTTATATCAGAGATTTTACTCGTTAGGACTTTTATTCTTAAAGACATTATGAAAATAGAGTTCTGATGTCTTTGGCCCCTTTTTTTCAACCCATTTCTATTTTCCTCCACGGGACTGGGTGCGGTCACCGAAGGCTTAGCCTTAAGGTGCTAGGGCATTTTATTCTTTCCCGGGGGCCATTTTTCCTTTGTTAAGAGCTAAGCACCCTTGGTTCTATAAGTTCTTCTGAACTATGTGCCAGCCCTAATATCAAAGCCCCCTTATCAACACTTTTTTAATTGCCAATTGTTATACAATGTCGATGTCCTCAACCTCTTATATGTGATCTTTGATTTGACATCATCACTCCACGTGACACCTCATGAGTGGTGACATGTGTCACCAAGATTTGTCCCCTTAGGCCCCCTCAAAATGCCAAAGCTACCTACCACGTGTCTTGTCATATCGCCACATCATGCTGACATCATATGCCATTGTAGCTTTATCGGAACCAATCATATGCTGCCATGTGTCCTCCTAGAGGAGAGAGAAAGGGGCTCGCCCACCTTTGGTTTTGTGATGAAATCCTTTGTTAATCCTTTATGAGCATTCCAAGTGGTTTTTAACACTATCAGAAATTTTTGAATATCACAAATTTTAAAAGTTTTACACTTTCAGAAGTTCTGATTCTTCGATTGTTGATGTTCCGATATTATGATATTCCAATGCACCTATCTCCTCTGAGCTCTAATACTGCCTGCTCCACTGTATTGGACTTCCAACATGCAAGACCTCTAATATGTGATTGCTGATATGCTAGGACCTTCGATATGTAATCGTCGATATGCTTGATTCTCTGATGTTGCTATCATCGATATCTTTGGAACTCCGATATGTGATCATTGATATTCTTTCCTTCCTGGGGCTTTAATCCTTGAAAATTCAACAGATCATATCATTTGATACAGGATTCCATTTTTTGATTTCTACATGTCATTGGAAATCTTGTTCAGAGTTACACTAGAGAGGGTTTGATGTAGGCATTGATTCCTTCTGTGGCTTGGAAGATGACTACAAGATTCTATGCTATTTTACATTCTTTTGACATGATTTGGCACCATTGAAACAATTTTGCAATAAGTGATAACATTGGATCTAATTGGGGATAATTACTTGCTAGCAAGGTGGTGAGCACCAGTATTGCAGCAATAATGCTACAACTCGTGGGCTTCCTACTTTACTTTTATCAACCTGGTAGTTCGTAACAAACTTGGAAGCAAAGGTGCTATATGCACAAGTACTAGTTCTTACTATAGGCTATCACTTGGTCAACTGGCGCAAGATCACTATGAGCTCAAGCGAACTTCTATGGATTCTAGAAGAATCTCTATATGTGATGAAAGAAAGGAAAGCTTACTCTACAAAGGCTACTCTACTTGCAAAAAGGAAAAGAAGACTGAAATGTAAAGTAAACCTAGCAAACCCTACTTAACCAACTAATCCTACTTTTGTAGAAAGAGAGATGAAAAACCATTAAATGAATGCCATTGCCTACTCAGGAAGTAAAAAAACATATACTCAAGCTATTTCTAGAAGTAAATGATCAAAAAACATCTTTTTGGATTTTTATATATTTTTATGTGAAATTGTCATGCATGTAATTTATTCGATTATGAATGTGGCAATTATTAGGTGGTGTTGGAGGGCGACTTTGGGATTTCCAGAGGTGTAGGATAGTGTGGATGGGTCCTCGGAGGTCTTAGGCGGACTTCTGGAGGATTTTCCTGCACTCAAACTTCAAAAAGAAGCCTATAGGAAAATCTACAGGAGGCTGTAGGGGGTCTACAGGAGGTCTACAGGAGGATTCCAAGAGCAATTTTGGAGGTTTTGAAGGTAGGAAAGTGGGTGGAAAGGGTAGATGAAGGCTAGGATGATGTATTAAGGTGTCTAGGGTCCATCAAGAATGATTAGGAGAGAGAAAGATGGTCGGATTTGTTCAAGGAAATAGAGGAAAGTCTATGGAAAAGTGCAGGAAACTAAGGCAGATTTTGAAATGAACTCTGGGTTACCTGTGGGGCATAGCTCAAAGAGAGATTATGACGGCTATTTGGCTAACTTGTTGTGAGAAGAGATTTGCTGCAAAAGGAGCTGAAAATCAAACAAGGAGATCATGCAATCAAGGAAACTAAGTACATCAAAAACATAATTTTGCATCAAGCTAATCCAGATTATGAGATATGGAAAGAAATGCTGAAAAATTCTATAATTAGAGAGCACATGGAAGGTAACTTATTGCAAGATAGAAATGAGCACGGTGAAAGAGATCTAAAGCAAAGCATTTACCTTCTAACAAACTGCAACACTAGAAATCCTATGGAGAAGGCAAATCTCTGTTTTTTGTGGCAGCAAGAGGGTCTTGGCCTCAGTTCATGGACCCAAGGGAAGGAAAGGAGGCCAAAGCTCTATTGATGGCCTTTTTGTATCTTCTTTCTATCATTGTTCAACCTGCTATAGAAAACTCAAATGGAAACAACCTTCTACATTACCAAAAGAAACCTATTCTTAACCAAGAAACAAATTTATCTAACAGTAACTAAACCATAAACAAAAGCAAAGCGTATAAATACAAACAAGAGGAGCTTGGATGCTTGGATTGGGCCCTAACCAAATAGCTTCAGCCCTCTGAGGTATCTCAGTGCTAGCTCAAAAAGGATCTCATCTTTATTATCAAAAATAATAATAGGATTACATGAAACTATCAACAAAAGTAAGCTCGAAATTGAGCAGAGCAAAGCTGCAACAAAAATTCGAAAATTTTACTAACTTCCTAATGAGGCTCTAGGCCTATCTACTTATACAACTGAAGATCCCAACAAATTCCTTAAAATCAAGGAGTCTTGGCTCCCAAAACTTGAGATAAACAGAAGTTATCCTCCACTTGCTCACCTACCTCCTAGTGCATTGATGTGGTTGTTTATGCTCCGAGCTGCGTGATGGATAATTCGAAGTGGGGAGTCATAAATGAGGGGGATCCTATAAATCCTCTCCCTTTTCTACTTCGAATTATTGCTGTGAATTGTCCATTAAATCTTTGACTTTATCTCCAAAATTCAACAAAAATCTCCATTAAACACACAATAGACTCCATGGCATAATGACCAACCCAATTCACTCCATAAGCATAAATATAATAATAAAAAAATGCAATAAGCTAAGAAAATGGTTGATTAAACTATGTTAGGAGGCAAAATGAGCCCATATAATTACCCATTTATGGGGCTCATCACAAGGTGTTGAGAACATGTCGACTAGTAACCTTCACAATTAGGCATGGAGTCAAAAATATATTGAACCTATAAAATCATAAAATATCCATGGATTTGTTGGGAGTCCTTTCCTCATAATACTAAAATGAAAAACTACAAACTATAAAAAATGGAAATTAAACACTCATATAGTGATCTTATTTATATACAACTCATGCTTATGCATAGGGATCAATTCACCCAAGTGAGATCAACCTTCCAAAGGTACCAGGTCAGCATTTGGATGCTATACCTAATGCCTCCATGCTGCTAAAATTTAAAAATCAACACAAGCATGCACCATGAAAAATATTCAAAGAAAAAACTTGATACATACCCCAAAAAAAACATCTACTAATGACCAAAGAATGGTGTCATGTAGTTAGCTATTGGGTCATCGAAATGATGAGATAAAATTGCAGCTGCCTCATTTTCTTGAAACATTTGTTGACCAATATCTTCTTGGTTAAGGTAGCCACAAAAACTACTTGGCTCCTTTTTTTTTTTTTCATAGATGTACCTAGAGGGGGGAGGTGACTTATCTTCTTTGAGGACTTCAAGCTTAAAGTAGTTTTTATCCGAGGATTCCTTTTTTTGAATAATCAGATATAAAGGCCCCTTCCCCTTGTCATCTTGCTTAGGAGGCCCTTGGGAGGAAGTGCCTTCATTTTGGTCTTGTCCCCTTGATCTCTTCCTCGATGACCAAATATCATATTTCTTATGCAGCTGAGCTTGCATGAAATTAGTGAACTGTTTGCAGTAATCATCAATCTCATGATTATTTCGCATTGCATCAAGATCATCGTCCTCTTCTTCATACGTTCTGAATTTTTGTTCTTCATCAGACAAAGATGAATACAAGTTCCCCTGAACTTCATTGTCATCTTGTATCTACTCCTCCAGATCATCTTTTATATATAATGGAGGATGGATGTTGTCTTGTTGTTATTTCCTCCCCCTTTGCAATATCTGTAGGGGAGGCCTTCTGTATTGGGGATTGAAACCTCAATTAACAGCCTGGAAGTTCTGTCATAGAAGGTTTTTATTTTCTAGCTCTAGTTTTATTAGTTTCTTTATTAACCTCTCCATATCCTTCATCTTTTGTTCTAGGGATTCTCTTCCATGACTTGAGGAAGTTACCTCTTCTTTCCCCTTTCTATTCTCTCCAGGGTTAGTTCTACTTCTTGAATTTCTTGTTGATGTAAAATTTTCTTCTACCTCAAGAGCATCAATATTGGGGGTTTTTTGCTTGCAAATCCTTCAGGATATTAGTATTTTTGGATCAAATATAGATGACGCTCTTTGATGAGAGGTATCTAAGTGAGTATGGGGCCTCTTAAAATCTAGGTGATGAACTTATGACTTGATAGTGGAGTCATCGGGATGTTTACAATAATATTGAAACAATGGAGTCACCCAAGTGATAAATCTTCAAGCCACACTTCCCTTACTCAATCAACAGATGGAATGAAAAAAATTTCGTACCTAAGGAAAAATATTTGGATTTGTTCCCCTACAACGACGCCAGAAAGACGTTGTAGCTTTTTCTATCTCCTGTCACACAATTTTTTTTAGAAGATATAGAAGCCTCCTAGAGAAAACATATGGTTTGATAGGAGAATAGTTCCTAGGGCATCTAAGAGGAGTGCTTTTGAAGATCATTTGAGGGATTTCTTCTACACTCCATATGTCACATAATTTGAAAGGGATAATTCAGAGCTCGTTTCAATAGCCCTTCATCAAGGTAAACTCAAGAAAACACACACTATTAGATATGGCTGATCTCAAAGAGAAATGTCTTGGTTCTGGTGGTTGAAACAACAATATGCAGCTTCACATTGTTGTTGTAGTATTGATGAATGTAGGTAAGGAAAGGTCAGAAAAATCGATGTAAAGGGCTAGACATAACACAAAATACTAAGAAACAATCTCTGGCAGAAATATGGAAGAGAGGGGAGGTGAAAATGTAGAAAAAGTGGAGTGTGAATTAAGGTATCAAGCTTTGTTCCTCATGAATACATTTGTCCCCAAACAAAAATAGCTAAATCTTCACCAAATACAGGTACTCTAGGTTATCAAATAACACACGTAAATATGTTTTTACATAGGTAATGTGGGTTATCAAATAACATGAGTAAATCTATTGTTACATGGGTACTATTACTACTTAGAAGTAAAAATACAAACATAAATGAGAGTGAAACCAACAACTTCATTACACGATTTCAGAGGAGGAAATACATACATGAAGTGATATACAAAGGGGAAAACATAATAAGCATTGCTCTTATTGGAATCAACAAAAATACCTCATTAATCCTTTGAAGATGGAGTCCAAATCACCAGTGCATTACATTTAACAATTGTACATGCCTGAGCACCACATGAACAAGAAAATTGAATGAAAGTGGAACCACAAAATTTGGGCCTCTTGGGTGAAGATTTTCGGAACCTGTCTTAAGTGTTTCTACCCTCTATTTATAAGGAGAGGGGAAGATTTGAACAATAGTTACAAAATATCTCAGCGCATCTCCAGTTGTCTAATCAAATAGTCGTCTTGGCGTACAAAGATTTGCTACCAAAATCATTACAAAGGATTTGATTCCTTTATTTAAAGTAAAAAAATTATACAATAAAATAAATAAGGAAAACTAAATGATGGTTGAAGAAAATATCTCCTTGTCATTCCTATGATGGCCTCTAACTAGTCCATGTCTTTGTAATGATGTTCCTATTTAGTTTGTCAGTCAGTTCACCTGTCCCTTTCACCTTAACTACTTGAATTTCCCACTATATGGGTTTGGGAGTGATCAACTATCAATTTCTTGTCATAGAGAAGAAGCAGATATCGACCTCGCAGTCCTTCATTTTTTGACTATGTGGAGCTCCATGTTGAGAAATTAATTGGTAGGTGACCTGCACACTACTTCTTGAGTCTAATACCTTCATTTATCTCACTGAAAACATGTTTCAGAGCACATAAATGGCTTGTATCACTTCAAGGAAGACCCAACACTTTTTCCTGTGGATCATTTTCCATGTTGCCTTCACCCAATGATCTTTGAAAGGGGCCATTATTCCTTAGACAAACTCCTCTGTGTTCCCACATTCAATCTTGCATCTGCCAACCCATCCATCTCATAACTCTTTGTATTAAACTATGAATGCCCAATATGTATTGTATTATTTTAATAGTGTTATATCATAGCTTTTACTCATCGTGACTTTTATTCTAAAATGCATTAAGAAAATAGAGTTCTGATGTCCTTGGCCTCTTTTGTTTAGCCCCTTTCTATAATAGACTTGGTCAAAATTCTATGTAGTAATGTAAATAAAGGAAAAAATAAGACCACATGTAAGGGACACGTATTCCAAGCTGAATGTTGCATAAATATATCCTAGTGGGCATCAATGGATGTGCGTTTTTTGCTAAGGAAAATTGACAAAGGCTAAGGAAAAGGTTTTGGAAAGGTAAAAAGGCTTTTTTGGCACATTTATTTATGAAAATAAACGAAATTAGGAGAAAATTAAGGTGAAATATCATAGGTTGCATGTGAGGAGGAAATTGAAGGAAAATAATGGAAAATGAAGAAATTAGAGGCCTCATTCATAAAAAGGCTTCTGAGGATCAGTTGGCAGCCTCTTGGTCAATTCAAGTTTAGAGCTCTCTCATTATTCTCTCTCTCTCTCACTCTTGGTCACTTAGAGTTTTCTTTTAGCACTTAAGCTTTGGTTCAAGGAAGGAAAATCAATCAAAGGGAAAGGAAGGAAAGCAAGAACCAAGGAAGGAAAAGTAGGACCAAGCAGCTTCAACGGGAATAATTAAAGGGTAACCTTTTGAATGTGTTATTTCCTAGTTGGTTTGGACATGCATGGCTTTGCATGTTGGTGTATGGTTCTCTTGTTATCGGTGGCATTATTTTTTTGGGTTATAACAATGGTTTTCAGCCAAGCCTTCACTTTTTCCAAATTCCATGGTGTTGGTATGTTTATCTTAGTTTTGAGCTTTGGTTTTCCAAATGGATTTTAGAATCCATGGTGGAGGTGGGGTCAAGTTCCATTAACAAAGGCATAGGAATCCCTTGACTAGTTTTGGCGGGATACACGATAAAGCATGAGGGATAAGTCTTAGCATAGTGAGCTGGGTTTGGATTGCAGTAAATCCTCAGAGATTGGTCTCGGTTTAGGGCCTAGTGATCTAGAATTGGATTACGGTCAATCTTGAGAGACAAGTAGACAGAAAATTCCTTAAGGATAGTGATGGATTCTAGATGGCATTCCAAGTTCGATTCGGTTGTGATCGAAGCACCGGTTTTGGTGTGATCGTGGTTTGGTAAGGGTGGAGGTGGTTTAACCTTTGGATTCCCTTGGTTGTTCTTGGATTGGATTTGTTATGAGATCCCACATTCATGCTTGGAATATGGCATGGGGGTGACTAGCAGAAAGAAATATTTGGTATATCCATGTCTATGGTCAGGTGGTACATGGAAGTCTCGAACTTGGTCGGATTTTCCTATGATTAATACAAGCTAAGTTCTCTTACTAGTTTTACACTTGGTTAATATGTGGATTTGATGGTTTTCATATCTCTGATATTTACATGGTTTAGTGCTAGTTATACACATGGTTGTATGACTAGATCATGTCATGGTTATCTTATGTTTTTAATTGTAAATGAATGGATAATGCATCTATGTCCTAATAGATGATAATGCAACAAATGAAATGAGGGAACAATAGTTCATCATGATTATCTAATAAGTATGAGATCACTATACTTAATTACATTATTTGCTCTTGTAAGTTTCATATTTACTAATTGTTTGACAAAATGTCTACCATGGTTGACTTGGTTAGGTCAATCCCTTGATCAAGTTTTGTGTTAGAGGCTTTGTCATGGTGTCATTTATTGTCTTGGAAAGTCTCATCAAGTTCTAGGCATGGGTTTGGAGACTAGCTCTGAAAAAGTGGCTTAAAACTCACAGTCTCTGGCACAGAACTGGCTAAAAAAGACTGTAGTCTCTCCCTTGTAGCAATTGTGGGAGAAACTATAGGGTTCTAGTCACACACATGCCTTGTCATGGCAATGAATTTGGGTTTTATTCATTGAAATTCTATTTTAACTCATGGGTTGGGCACTTGGAGTGGTGGATTAGCTCCTGGGGTGCTAAAGCACCTGAGGGAGGTTTGTAAGGTTTTGGTTTGTCGACTCCATTTCCTTAAGGCTACCTAGTGCGTTGAGTCTTATCATAGTGGCCTCTCATCACATGTTTAACCCAAATGTATAGTTGCTTGGGTAGATGTGGGAGGAGGGTATTACAGTTGTGGTAATAGACCATGGTTGTGCTCTCCTTGGGTGAATGTGTTGTTCATGCATACAAGTTACATGTGTGTCTCTTACACTTGCATTCCATGTGCTTGTTCCATTGAATAATGATTGATCATGGTTGTAGTAAGGTTATCATGAGGAGATTGATGTTGATTTTGTGGAATGTACTGTCAGGAGTATATCACTGGCTACACGATTATATACAACTTGATTACATCCTTGTATGTTAGGCTATATTCTTGTATGTTTTATTACATGTATTAGTCTTGTAGGTTGGTTACAATAATTGATTGCTTATGCTTGAATACATGTGTTCATGTGTATGTGTAGATGATTAGGCATTGCTTATGCATGTTGATGGTTGCATGTGGAAATGTGTGCAATGGAGTAATGGTTGTTGTCATGCATGTATGGTATTGGTTATAGTTATGCATGAATAGTGGATCAAACATGCCTTGTGAATTCATTGTATGCAATTAAGGTCATTATGGTGCTATTGGTTGTTATGATGCTAATGTGTTGGCTGAGATAGAGAAGGAGATGCAAATCATCATAATGAGGTTGCAACATTAGACTTTGTGGTGCAAGCAGATCGTCATACAGGTATTATATGTTTGGCATGCAGGTATGTAAGTCAAAGATTGTTATATGCATTAGGTTGATATACATTAGGTTTATGTATTTGTATTTTGATGTTATGTTTACATTCATGATAAATATTAGTTGATTAGTGTAATTATATGGATATGTGGTGGATAGTCAAGAATGATAATAACCTATAGTTGTATGCATTGCTATTGTTGTTTTATATTAGATAACCTGATGATTATATTATATGGTGTTGATGAGTATGTTATATGTTAAGTTGTTGTTGTTATATGAAGATTAGCTTGACGATTAAGTTATATTTTGTTGATGAGCATGATATATAGCTTATGGTTGTTATATGCTAGTCGCTTGATGATTAGGGTTATAACATTAATACCTTGATATTATATATATCATACTAAATTGGATTGGCCTATGCAGATGGTTAGGGTTACAACATTCAGGTATGAGTCAACTTATCGTGTTGCATTGTGTGGTACTAATCTAGACCGATCGTACATATGTGATTGCTATGCATAAATGATAATTATGTATGAGTGATAATGTAAAAATGTTAACTAGTGAATATTTTGGGTATCATGATATTATTTATGTTTGAGTTAATATCTCATGAAGTTATATCATGCTAATCTGGATTGATTGTGCATAATAGATAGTCTCCCTTGAGATACAGTAAGGTATGAGCTCGTTGTGTCGTATATTTGGTGCTTGACGGTTTGATTATGTCATCTAGTTGATTTATTTAATATGGTATGGTTACAAGTTGGTGGAATGTATGATGAATTGCATAATATGAGTATGTGCTCAAATGATTTTGTTTTAGATGATTGTACTAATACATATGTGTTGAGATAGTTGATATGTAATTGAGTATAGTAGGTGATAGTTGTAGCATTATGTCTAATGACTATGAGTTTACTATGGGTTATGGCATGATCATTTGAAAAAATTTGATTTCAAATTGATAGATATGATTGTCTTGATATTTAGGACATGTGGTTTACATGCATGAGCAGTTACAAGAAACATGCTTGCTTATAGCGTGAAAAGGTAATAGTTGATGTGTTTATATATCTAATAGTTGCGTGATGTGACAGTACATAGTAAGCCTCGATTGCAGCAAGGTAAAAGGTAAAAGAAAGGAATTGGGCAAGAATTTATTTGGCTATGTTTGGAAACCCTAATTCCAAAAAAATGAGTGCTTTGCATACATGAAGTCTTCTTAACCTTGATTTGTTTTGACATTATGTGGATATGTGTTATATTCATGGACATGTAATTGAAAAATATATTAGATAGTCTCTAGTTACAGGTGGATTTGTGAAGGAATTGGAGTTCCATGAGAGATGGTGTGGATGTGTTCAGTTGCAAGAAAGCATACTTGGCACAGCAAGGTAACGTAAGTGGTGTATTTTTATGATTAGTTATGCACTGACATTATGTGTTTATGGTAGTATGATGCAAGGAGTTGCATGGAAAGAGACATTGCCATGAATCTTGAAGAAGGCTCAGGTTGAGCTTTCCTTGGGAACCATGGGGATTGAGTCATGGTGTCTATGGTTAGTCTTGTGCTTTTGGTATCATTAGGGAAATTTTGAGGTCTAAAATGGGCCTCCTAAGAAAAATGTACAACCAAAATAAAATTTATAAGAACCAATAAGATTCAAGATAATGATGTCAACCAAGGGGGAGATTCACCATTTTTGGAGTAAAAAGTAAAAAGATTAAAAAATAATAAAATAATAAAACTACTTTTTCAACTCATATTTTCAACTTATCTCCCTACAGTTTCACTCAAATTTTGACCAGGAGTACTCGTTAGATGCAAAATTTAATTCCTCATCCAAGGAGTACCCATGTTGCATACTTTTGATGAACACTACTACATGAAAAATGATAAATACATGAAAAAACGTGATTGCAATAATGTTTTTAATGTATTTATCATTTTTCATGTAGCATGGTCCATCGAAAGTATGAAAAATGGGTAATCCTTGGATGAGGAATAAAATTCTGCATCCAATGAGTGTTTCCGCTCAAAATTTAAGTAAACCCATAGGGAGATAAGTTGAAAATATGAGTTGAAAAAATAGTTTTTGCATTTTTTTCCCCTCTAAAATTGATGATGTAATATAATCTTATTTTATTATTTCCACTATTATTTTATAATTTCCTTAGGAGGCCCATTTTAGACCTAAAAAAACCCCTAATGTTTTCAATTATTGCACTTGATTTGCAATTTTGCATGTGTTTGGTGCATAGTTATGCCACTTTATTGTGGTATCGTGTTGTTACCATTTTTCATGGTTTTATTCTCCATTGTTTGTTGGTATTTCCTTTATGTTTTGTGTCTTGGGAACTGTTTGAGAAAGAGGAAGATTAATGGAGCTCAGGGAGAGTTGTGTGGTACCCAACAAGTCATGTAAGACTCAGAAAAAGCTTTATGCATAAGTAAGCACAATGGAAGGTAAGACTATGATAGTCGGTTGGACTGGTTGGGTCCATTGTGGTAAGTGGGTGATGACAGGGAAAACGTGTGAAAGGTAACCAGAAAAGGTAAAATAAATGGACCTGAGGTGTCACATGGTTTGACTAAGTTGGCAACGGTGGTTCTTAATGTTGTGCATGTTGCAAATAAGGAAGTTCTCTAAACCTAGAGCTTATGTTATTTAGTAATTATTTTATGATCATGATTATGGTGATGTTTATCTATGTATACATGAATGCATCTGTCATTGTCTGATAGGATGATGATTATTTTATGCTAAGGATTATATATGTATGTATCTATGTATCTATGTCACTGTTTGACATGGTCATCAAGAATCGTCCTTGTGGAGGAATGATTGATTACGCAGGAGAATGACAGGAAGAAGTTTTTGGTTATGAGGAATCAAGTGGGAAGAGAAGTCATGACAAATGTATGAGGTAAATATCATTTGAATATGAATTTATATTATATGGTTATATTATGCCTACACTTATGTGATGGATAGGTATATTGATGGATACAACAGCGAAATGAAAGAAGTGTGGTTTTGTATGTGTGATATTATTGTTGTGCACATGTTGCATATGCGATATTATGTGCATGTAGTGTTGTGCATATATTGCATATGCTGTGCTATGTATAGATGATGTTATGTACATGTTGGATATGCAGTTCTATGTACATATGGTGTTCTATGCATGTTTTACATATGGTGCTATGTATATATGGTGTTGTGTGCATGATTGTACAAGTGGTGTTGTGAGCATGTGGTGTTGTGTACATGTTGTACATGTGGTATTGTGTATATGCCATGAATGTGGCATTTTTTACATATGGTGTCGCGTACATGTCGTGCATGTGGTACTGTGTACATGTGGTATTTTGTACACATTGTATAGTGGTTCAATGTACATGTGGCATTGTGTACACATTGTATAGGTGGCGTTGTATACATGTGATGTTGTGCAGGTGGTTGTAGTGTATAGGTGGTACTGCGTATATGTGGTACATATGGTATTGGTGTAGATGCATGTATTACATGGTGTTATATGATGTGTGTAGTTGTATGTGTGTGATGCACACTATGTGTATGTTTACACAGTTGAGGAGAAGGAACTAGGTGACTATCGAGTGTGGAAACCGATCGACAGTGCATATAGAATAAAGGCAAAGGTAGAAACTAACACTTGATTAAAGGTTAAGTATCAATATTTTACTTCATATTTATTATGCATGTGATTTACAATTCTGGTTTATGATGATTACATGTGATATATGCTTCTGATTTATGAATTTGATCTACGATGGTTGTGTTTTGAGCTAACCTGATGTGATATGTTTATACATGATGTTTTGATCAAATAGTTAGTTTGACTTGTTGTGATAGGAAGCAAACATAATTGTAAGAGTACATTGTTGACGAGCTACTAATGAGGTATGATGTGAATTTATTTGGAACTTGAATGCATGAACATGCCCGGTTGAGTGGCCGAAACCGATTGCAAGAATTTGCAACAACAAAAGGAATTGGAAAATGCAGTATAAGTATGTTGGTAGAGCACTTCAAGAGCGAGGCCATTGTGGGACATTGGTACCCAATAACATCCATTGACTAACTTGAGCATGATATGACCAGTATGATGGTTGAGGCAAGCGTATTCCTTGGTTGTTTGATATTCCAATGCGAGGAAGTATTGCCAAGGGATGGATCACCCGAGATAGGGGATGTCGAAGAACTTGGAAGGTAAGTGACTACACAGAAGGGGGTGACCAGATATATCAAGGGACTGTGTAGCAAAGAAGGTAAGGTCACATATATATTGATTTTGGTCATTAGAATTGCCATATGGAATCATATGCTTATTGGGAGTGCACCCTGGAACAATGAGTTGGTAACACTGAGGGGACAAGTGGCACAGGATTATAGCACGGGACATTGGATACATCTTAGTGGTGAAGGATTATAGCATGGGACATTGGATACAAATTTGATCGTGGCAATGGATTATGGACTTCCTGGGAAGGAAGTGAATCCTGGTATTTCTGTGAGGATGGAGATTTGATCCTCTAGATTCCCTTTTTGATTGATACAGGCTTCGTATCCTTTTATTTGTTGGTTTAAAAAATGTGCATATGTGTATATGTAGTTATTGTAAATACCATAATAAGTTGTGTTATAAAGCTCCAGTATACAGTATGTTGTCATGTTGTCATGATGTTTTTATTTTGAATAGGTCTTTCATTGTAAATACTGCAATGAGATAAGTTATAAAGCTCCATGGGAAGTATGTTTTATTTTCACCAGTCTTGCTAAGGTCTTGGTTTGGTTTAACACTCAGGATGATGTTCCCCAAGGGGGAGGGTTTTGTAACAGCCCTGGTGAAACTTCTATGTAATAATGTAAATAAAGGAAAAAAATAAGAACATGTATTCCAAGTTGAATTTTGGGAAAATATATCTTAGTGGGCATCACTAGATGTGTGTTTTTGGCTAAGGAAAATTGGCAAAGGTTAAGGTAAAGGCTTTGGAAAGGTAAAAAGGCATTTTTGGCACATTTATTTATGAAAATAAAGGAAATTAGGCGAAAAGTAAGGTGAAAGGTCACAGGTTGAATGTGAGGAGGAAATTGAAGGAAATTAATGGAAAATGAAGAAATTAGAGGCCTCATTCATAAAACGGCTTCTAAGGATTAGTTGGCATGCTCTTGATAGTTCAAGTTTGGAGCTCTCCCATTATTCTCTCTCTCTCTCTCTCACACACACACACTCTTGGTCACTTGAGTTTTATTGGAGCACTTAAGATCTAGATCAAGGAAGGAAAAGCAAGCAAAGGGAAAGGAAGGAAAGAAAGGATAAAGGAAGGAAAAGTGGGATTAAGAAGCTTCAACATGAATACTTGTAGGTAACCTTTTCATGTGTGATTTCCTAGCTAGTTTAGACATGCATGGCTTTGCATGTTGGTGTATGGTTCTCCTACTGTCAGTGGCATGGTTTTGTCGGGTTATGACAATATTTTTCAACCTACCCTTGCCTTTTTATGGATGCCATGGTGTTGGGATGTTTATTTCAATTTTGAGCTTTGGTTTTCCGATGGATTTTAGAATCTAGGGTGGAGGTGTTGTCAAGTTTCATTCCCAAAGGCTTAGGAATCCCTTGACCGATTTTGGTGGGATACGCAATAAAGCTTGAGGGAGAAGTCTTAGTTTAGGGCCTAGTGATATGGGTTTGGAATGTGGTAAAGCCTAAGAGACTCATCTTGAATTAGGGCTTAGTGATTCAGGATTGGATTGTAGTAACTCTTAAGGGACAAGTAGATGAAAATTCCTCAAGGATAGTGATGGATTCCAAATGGAATTCCAAGTTTGGTTTGATTGTGATAGGAGCAATGGTTTTAGGAGCTTGAGTCTTATCATAGTGGCCTCTCATCACATGTTTACCGCTGCTAGTTGGTTTCTTGGGTCGATGTGGGAGGAGGGTGTTACACTTTCTATTTTCCTCCATGGGACTGGGTGCGGTGACTGGAGGCTTAGCCTTAAGGCGCTAGGAAATTTTATTCATGCCCAGGGGTTGTTTTTCATTTGTTAAGAGCCTAGCACTCTTGGTTCTATAAGTTATTCTTGACCATGTTCCAGCCCTAATATTGGATCCCCCTTACTAACAATTTTTCAATTCCCAACTGTTATACAGCGTCGACATCTTCAACTTCCGATATGAGATCTTTGATATGACATCATCACTCCACATGGCACCTCATGAGTGGTGACATGTGTCACCCAGATTTGTCCCCTTAGGCCCCCTAAAAATTCCAAAACTATCTACCACGTGTCTTGACGTATCACCACGTCATGCTGACATCAAATGTTATTGTAGCTTTATCAGAACCAATCATATGCTACCACGAGTCCTGTTATAGGAGAGAGAAAAGGGCCTGCCCACCTTTGGTTTTGTGATGAAATACTTTGTTAATTCTTTATTAGCGTTACCAATAGATTTTAACACTATCATAAATTTTTTAATATTGTAACTTTCAAAAGGTTTACACTTTAAAAAGTTGATTCTTTGATTGTCAATGTTTCGATGTTGCAATATTGTGATGCGTTGATCTCCTCTAAGCTTTGATACTGCCTACTCTATTGTATTGGACGTCTGACATGCTGGAACTCTGATATGCGATCATCGATATGCCATGAACTCTAATATGTGATCATTGATATGCGATCACTGATATACCTGATGCTTCGATGTCACTATCGTCGATATCTCCAGATCTTCGATATGCAATTGTCGATATTCTTTCCTTCCTAAGTCTTTAATCCTCGAAACTTCAGTAGACCATATGTTTTCATCCATATGTCCATTTTTTGACTTCCACATGTCGTTGTAAAGCTTGTTCAGAGAAGTTTCTACTAGAGAGGGTTTGATGTAGGTGTTGAGTCCTTCTGCAGCTTGGAATATGATTACAATATTATCTACTATTTTGCATTCTTTTGACAACATTTGGCACCATTCGAACAATTTTGCAGTAAGTGATATCATAACTTAAAGGAGTCACCATATTCATGCATTAGGGTAGATATTGAGGCATTCTTTATGACAAGGAAGGACAAGTCAACTTGAAGAGACATCTACAAGATCAACTACTATTTATGGTTGTAAAGTGTCTCATATTTCTATTAATACAAAGATTATATTGTTTTCCTATATTTGTTGTGTTATGTTTCACTCATATATTTCAATGCCATGTTGATTAATTAAATAGAGATATTAGATTATGATTCTTGGTCTTTTTGGATCCTTTTCTTGTTTTAGTCATATGTGCAAGTTATAATTATAGCACTTAGAGCTGCAATTGGAGCTTACAAGTGAGGAAGAAAAGAAAGATTTCTACAGATTTGAGGTAGGCCTCTTTCCCGTTCTCTAACACATCAGAGGAAAACTATATGATTTTTTTCTTTTGTTGTTCTAGACCAGTTCACTGCGTCTAGGGAATTCACCTTTGTCCCAATTGTAAATTATGTCTAAGAAATTGGCGACTCCGTTGGGGGTTGATTTTCCTAGCAATTTTTCAACTCACAAAGCGACCTTCAATGACTCATTCCAATAATGATTGACCTTAGGAAAACACTATTTTTATCTTGGTTGCATTTATTATTTCATATTTTGACTTAAACTTCTGTAGCGCATTCCCTATTCTGAGACAGGGTGCTTCAGTGCATCTATTCATTTGTTGTGCCTGCATTGTAGTGCACTTTCACCTATGTTTTACCTACATTGATTCCCTATACCTACACTTCAGTTCACTTTCTGTTGTGTTACGTCTATGTTGCAGCGCATTGGTGTCCCTATTGCACCTATGTAGATCCTTTAGGATGCAAAAAATTACATTCCTTTGCCTTGCTTTTTGATTTTCTTTGGTCCAACACGTTTTCCTTGTGTCTTTAAGAGTGTCCATGTCTCTTTGAATCCAATACAACACTTGATTTTGTGTGAATTTGAGTGAATTTTTCTTTGGTCATTACTTACAGGTTTTCATAAACTTCTTAACAATTTTTTAGTGTTTTTTCTTTCATTTTTTCAAAGCAATTTCCCCCTCAATTGCCCCAGGGGGATGAATTGTGTATGAGTGTTAATCACCTCTAAGTACCATAACCTTTTTTATAATATTTTGCTTCTTTCTTTCTTTCTTCTTTTCAATTCAAGTTTGTATGCATATATTGATTGTTGAATTTAAAAAGTAACTTTTACATTACAGTTAAGGTCTATGTGGTTTCTTTTCGTCAGCAATCAAGTTGCATTCATATGTTTCTTTACATTTGAAACATTAAAATAAAAGAAAAGAAAAACAATTATTTTCATTGCACACAGGGCTTGATTTTGATTGGAATAGTTAAGTTGAGGAAATCGATTGTTGAATCACTTGTTTGTTGCATTATTGATTGATTTCTTCTTCCCCTACTTAGTAGGCCTTTCATTGTTAAAAGGAATATGAAAAGAGTTATTTTTGTCATATTAGTTACATTACAGGTGTGTTAAGGTGACACCAGGTTTTAAGCCTTGAAATTGAAACATAATTCAAGATAAAATATAAAATTCAACTCAATTAACCTAAGGAGAATTTGAAACTTAACGACACACATAGAGGTCTAGGATAGAGATGTGTTATGACCTCTATATACATAGGAGCTATATTCTTTGTCAGTGTTACATTCTGAGGGTGGTATCTTGTTCCATGTATGTAAGTGTATAGGATTATTATCCACATACCTTCGAGTATATCAGATGGTGCTCCATGCATGATAAGTATATGGGAACGCTCTCATTAAACAGTTATAGGTTGCTATACCACCATAGGTAACTGAGTTAGCTACCTTGTACACTATGATACACCGAACACAAAATTCAGGTATATTTTATGCACGTACTTAAATCCTTGGTTCACCAATGTGGTATATTGCAATTCATGGTTACTTGGTAAACACTTTTGCCTAGTTACCCTTATTTTATTTTATTTTGTGTCCTTAATTTCTAAAATCAATTAATTGATCATGGAACGACATCCTCACTATGGAAAAAATCCTTATTATATCTTAGGTTGAGAGTAATGGAAACATTTCCTGAGTTTACTAATCAAGGGAACCCCTCAGACAAGAATCCTAGTCTCTTTCCTTATTTTGGAAATATTGGTGCTCCTTATATGGCAACATTGTCCCATCCCAAATTTTACCATTGGTTTTTTAGTTTGGTTATTTTCGACCTCTTTTGTCCTGAACGTCCAAAATTCTTCTCAACCAAGTATTTCTCCACCTGAACATCATCAACGTCAAGTTGATCCTAAAGTTGACCCTTTTCCTTCTTCGCCTATTGTTTCTTCATCCATTTCTTCCTCCTTGTATGGTGAAATTCTTCATTCTAGTAACTAGGAAGCTAAGAAGAAAAATAAAAGGACAAAGAAGAAGAAGAAAATAAGCAGGGGGAAACCAAGCAACCATTTCTACCATGTCAACTAGTATGGAGGAACCTTCAAATCATCCCCGCAAAATTAAATTCCCTTGCAAGTTATGTAAGGGTGACCAATCTCTTAGAGATTGTCCTAGTATTTCCAAGGTACTAGAAGTGTTGTCCATAGGCTCACATCAACCTTTTTCATCAGCTTCTGGAGATCATGTTGGTGATAAACCATCAACTAGTGATCATAAGGTTCACGAAATAAGGGTAAAGTTAAGTTTCCCTATAACCTATGTGAATGGAATCATCCAATTCGCCTTTTCACTTATATGGATGAAGCATTCAAATTGTTGGAAAGTTTTACTATTTCTCAACCACAAGTTTCAATTGGCTATTGGAATATTTCCCCTAACCCTCCACTAGTTGATGAAGTGATTGATCAGAATCCATCTCCATTCAATCCCATTCTATCAAAACATGAATCTCATGACTCTGTTTCTAACAAACCATTGGTAGGGAACACGGTTGACTTGATTCCACTATCCTTAGATCATACCTTTCCCATAGAGAGTGAATCTCATACCACTCAAGTTCTTCTCCTATATTCAGGCTCTAATGAAATGGGGGGTAATCCTCTTGTTCCAATGGCACATGGGGACAATCCTCTCATTCCCACAACACAGGGGGGAAATTATCTCATTCCCACCATACAGGGAATAATTTCTCCCATTCCCATAGTAGAAGGAGGAATTTCGCCTATTCTCAGGACACCCCCTCCAAGTAGTATGGTCACTTTCTTTTATTGGATTCAATTGGAGAGATATCATCTTCCTCCTTACGTACCCTTCCAGATCATAATACATGCTTATAATGTTCTTAAACCTAGAATAATCATAGATGATGGTGCATATGTCAATGTCTTGTCCTCAATTTCTTGGAAAGCTTTTAGTTCTCCACAGCTTGTGCCCATTACCTAGAATATGTTGGCGTTTAACAAAGGAACTAGTCAACATTTACAGATCATTCCTTATTTTCAGATGAGTTTGGGAGAAAAGACTATCTATATCGATGTGATGGTAATATAAGGCCCTTTGTATTTCAATTTACTCCCTGGGCCTGACTATGTATATGACATGGATCTTTTGTCTCTTCACTCTTTCATGTGATGTGTTTCCCACATGAAAGAAGAATCATGACCATTGGCCATCTTTCGTTCGTTGGTCCTAATTTGACTCCCAATTAGGAAGCTTCCCTAAATGGTCCTTATATACAAGTGGTATCTCCCTGACCATAGATTAATTATGTGGCAACTTGTCCCATTCCCATACCTACTAATGAAGATGAGCCTTTCACTACTTTCTCAACTTATTTTTACCTGGATCCAATAGGTGATATGGTAAATCATTTATTGCACGCACTAGATCCTTATATTTCCATTAGATCCCTTGATATGTGTCCCTTATAGAGCATTGTTCTCCCATAAAATGAGATTTTTTTGGAAGCCATGACCTTTGACAGGTCATGATCAAGGTTTCCTAGAGAAAGGTTCCTTTTCTTGTGTCAATATCCTTAAAAAATGAAACACGGTTCTTTAAGAAGAGTTAATTTTCTTGTTTGAAGCTCATTAAAAAATGAAACAAGGTCTATGAGCATAGTTCTTTTCCTTTGTCAAGCTTGTTAAAAAATGAAATAGATCCCCTTTCTAATTTGAGTCATTAACTAGATCTCAGAAATTCCCATTCAAGTCTTTCACTTGATATCGTAAATGAACCACCTATTGTGATGCAGGAAAGTGTTCCCTCTACGGACATAGGCAACCCCTCTAGCCCTAGAGTGGGTCTAGTCAAAGCAAAGACAGACCAACAATTGATTTCCTTACAGTCATCGTTGGAGCCCTACCTCAAACTGGTGGTTGATGAAGTTCCATTGCACTGCTCTAGCTTCCGTTTCCTTCCCCTCAATGACCAATTAACCTGAAACAATACAAGGAAAACAACAAAGCACGTAACCGAGAAACAACAATGATCTATTTACTCACAAAGTCAAGAAGTCATGAGCTATCAAGTAAATTCCATACAAGACATAGGAAAACATCATTGATTGTATTAATAATGAATCAAGAGCAAGCTTACAACCAAGTCTTGATGCCGTAAGCCTTCTCAAAGGGTCCAGTCGGTATGTTTCTCAAGCATTCACTCTTCAAGGATGGATCTCCCAACATACAATGTCTCTCTCTCACTCATAAGCTTTAACACAAAGTTAAGGGCACTCCACAACCTTCCACAAGCTATTAACAATCCCACACTTGTCACACACACACTAGCTATCTATCAAACTCAAAGGCACTAGCAGCACTGCCCAACCAAAAGAACTAAAAAAACTAAGGAACTAGCAGATCATAGCAATGGTGAGTGATTTTATAGGAGGAGGAGTCTCCATGAAATGTGGGAGGAGGAGCTCATCCTCAAGGAAAGTAGCACAAATGTCAGAACTACCATACCAGAGGGGGAAGGGTGACCCAAACTATCCCAACAACCAGGTCTGGAGACATCTAGAAGGCTGACTATTGAAACGAATTCACCCAATCTAGATTGTCGTGAGCCGTAAACTAATTCTCTGTGACGACGTCGCTAGGAGGAAATGCACATAGATCCATCGTCACCAAATATAACTCATAACCTCACGCTGGGTCTAGAAATCCGACCGTCGCGGGAAACAGTTGTACACCTATGACGGAGTCATGATGAGACCGTTATGGACTTGGGAATGTCGCGTATATTAAGATCTTACTCACTAAGAGGCAAAAACTTAGGGAATGAGGGTCGATGGCAGCATCAGAGAGAATTTGCTTAATCTTCGTACATCAGTGGGAAGATATGAACATGTTTATTTGACACATGACACAATAGAGGGACTGAGATGAGGATAGTGACAAATTATTGTGTAACAGATGCCCCCTAAACCGTGAAGCCCGAGAGAGTGGGAGGGGTGAAATGCTTTAAGAAACTGTTTGAACTGGAACCACCTTGAAGATCCTGCAGGCTCAAGTACAACTGATATTTGTGATAGTGAAATACATATAGTCCAGGCATGGCGCAGCCATCCAGAAGACATATGAAACTTGGTCTATGGTATGAACGTAGCCACCCAATTGATAAGACCATAATAATGACAAAGGTATGGTCGAAGCCATCCATGAAGACTCAGGCATGGTCGTAGCCATCCATCAAAGAGTCATATATGTATTCACGAATCAATCCACGCAGCCCGAACATATGTAATCTTAGTTCGAGGTCTTGAAACCCAATCGAGCAGAGTACAAATTATATCATGTGAACATATGTGCTGAAGTCGAACATGATAGAAAGTCACTTGATTATCGGTCAATGATGTAAACCGTTAACAAGCGCGAGAGAAACCACCAATAATTCCAATGGCTCTCAAGGTACTATCTAGTACAATCCACTAAGTGTGAAAAATGAGCTGAAGTCGAACACCTGCGGAATCACCTAATCGAAGACCAATGATGAAAGTCTGTTGTTAGGCGTGAAGAACTTGCCATTGAGGCATGCAAGCTCCAAGGTATCGAAGGGGTTCTCTAGATCAATCTCCTGGATAATGAGCTAGTGTTGACAGGAGACAATCCATCATAGGAGGGCCATAACATTTCCCCCATCAATGACATGAGATAAGGAACAAATGGTAGATGGTGAAACAAAATATCAGAGGAGGAGGTAAGGGTGTGAATTGCAAAAGGATTATACTCTTAAACATATCGGCGAAACGACTCCAGAATGTGGCAGCATTTTGATACCAAGGGATCGAAGGCTCAATGGAGGCAACACGGATCAGATGGAATGAGGAAAAATGGCAACCCAGAACCACGGAAGGCCAAATGACGATGTATGAATATCCCAACCCGACAAGAAGCAAAAGTGTCGATGTTCAAGAGTGACTAACTACCATAGATAACCAATGATGACTTCCAAATTTTCCCCCACCATTGCTGGCGAGTACCCCAATTATTTTTGAAAACAAGCTTGAAGGGGATAGCATATGCTTGTAATATAAGTTCAACCTTCGGTCGAATCCAACCTAGTAATAGTATAACAAGCCCTAGGGAGGAGAAGCTCGAGTCTCGTCATGGTGACGAGTCCAATGTTGTTAGGGTTTAACGAGTCTAACATAGGTAAAACTCAGAGTCTTTTTCATGTTTAAAGAGTTTGAAAAAGACACGGAAAAGGAAAACTCCAGGGGGGTCATTTTTCTTAAATTTGTGATCCTCAAGCCCAAAAAAGTATAAAATAATACTCGAGAGAACCGCTTGAGCACTACGATCAAGGAGTACTTTTTGCAATTAGTGACCTCGATCCAAAAAAGTAGAAAAGCGATCAAATTCACATCGTTTCATAACTAATATCGAACTTGAAATGACAAAAGTCTGGCAATCTTTTCACGTTTATATGGTCAGAAAAGAGCTCAAAGTGGACTGCCTTTTATTCTGCTTAACGAGTCAAAAAGGAAAAACTCGACAATCTTTTCATATTTTACGAGTCAGAAAAGAGCTTAAAGGGGACTCGTCTTAGAGGAACGAGTGGTATAAAGGGTAGCAACTTGTTCCGATAATGGTGGAACTGCTCAAAACATGTAATGGTCAAGAGGCTGGCTAATAAAACCACTCATCGTTGTGGTCCCTCAAGAAAGGAAAAACATCCAAGTGAAAGCATATGATTTGCCAAAGAGATGGCGATGACGAAACGAAAACAACCAAGGCTCATCTAGCAGAATTTAGTGGATAAAAACGACAATCATGAGGTGTAAATCAGATATGGGTTCATTTTTTACACAAACTTGAAGCATGGAGAACTATGCTTGGATTCGGTTTCATGTTTACACAAGCTTGAAATGAAAAACTATGCTTGTTATAAGTTCACATGCCCCTAGCATAATGACACAAATCGAGGTACATGCCCCCCAAGCTTCATTGCATCCAACGGAGTGGATGGAATGAAGGTTCACTTTTGAGATCTTGGAAAGAATCGACTTGGATTTTATGAGATCTTAAGCAAAGACTTGATTTGGAAAGGGAGTTGTTTCATCTTTGAATGAGGTTGACACAGTAAAAGAACTATCCTCATAACCCTTGTTTCATTTTTTTAACGAGCTTGACACAAGATTGGGAACTATGCTCCTCACTCCTTGTTTCATTTTTTAATGAGGTTGACACAAAAACAACTATCCTCATCCTTGATTCATGTTTTAACGAGGTCGACACAAGAAAAGAACTATCCTCAGGACTCCTTGTTTCATTTTTTAACGAGCTTGACACAAGATTAGGAACTATGCTCAATGATCTTATTCATGGGCCATATGAGAGCATGGCTCCCAAGAGATCTTCACGGGATGGAAGAAATACACTCTGGGAGGAATACATTTCATGAGGCACTAATGACAGATTGGGTTCCAATGCGCCCAATACATGATGTACAAGACCATCTGCATGATCAGACGGAACGGGTAGCCACATAATTGACCTATGGCGGGCAAGTCATTGCTTGCGGACAGGAACCAATATGGGATGATGGTGGCACAAGAGGCACTGGGTGACTAAAGAACGACAATTGATCTATGGTCACCATTCTTCCATCATGCGAAAAATAGACCACATGGAAAAGTGAAGAAACAAGAGCCCCCATGGCATAAATATAGTCACAGCCAAGGAGAAGACTGAAATATAAAGCACCTTAGACAACCATCACGTCGATATAGATGGTTTTACCTCCCAAAGTAATAGGAAACTTTAGGAGGATCCCTAAAGGTTGATTGGTCCCTCCGTCAAATGCCAACAGACTCTGAGTGACAGGCACAAGCTACGGCGAGCCTAAATCTTTTCAAGTAGTGAAAGGCATGAGGCTAACCGACGCACCCTCATCCAAGATAGTGCCATGTACTACCTTATCATAGGCATGTACTATAATCTAGAAAGGCACGTAGGATGGAAGGCGGAATGTAGTCAAATGACTCCAGTCAAAGGAAATGACTGAACTACTTGGTGGGGGTATCATATGATTTCCCCCCTACTCTACAGGAACCAAAGAAGGACCCTCTGAATCAGATGGGATAGGAGGGTCATTCTTGGACTTAGGAGAAACTGACAAGACGATAAGAACATAAGCAGTGTAATCATGATGCTCTTCCGAAACAAATTGATCAACGGGCGGTGAATCCAAGTCGACACTCTCTCCGACCAATGGTTAATCTAGAACAGGCATAGCACAGGCAGGTTCGGAAAGAGGAGGATGGACAAGAGAAGAATCTAAGTCAATCTCTTTGTCAACGGGGAGAGGGTCTGAAGAGAGCCTCTGATAACCAACAGGAAGTCAAGGCGAAGAAGCTGTAAGACTTGCCAAAATGGCGGAAGCTTTATCCATGAGTAGAAAAAGGTGAAGGGGATGGTTTCCTTCACATAGCCTACAGGGGAATCGAATCTTCCCTTTCTTCTTACCACTACCAGTTGATAGGATAACATCATCATGAGCTTCAGAGGATGATGAGGGACAAGCCAGATCATGAGACCATACTTCTAAGATCCGAGGAATGCCAGGACAATCACGAAGAAGATGGTCACCCTTGCATAATTTACAAGGAAACTTAACCTTCCGTAGAGGAGCAGAAAGTGTCACGACCAGTGACGTACTTGGTACATGAGTGGCACAGGTGACCTCACGCTTATCAAACTTCTGCTTCTTCTTCATCTTCTTCTTCTTCTTCTTAGTCTCCTAGTTACTAGATGCGAAACTTTCACCAGGCGAAGGAGGAGATGGAGGTGAAGAAATAGGGGAAGAAGGCGCCGGCTTAACCTTGGAATCAATGTGTCATGGTTCAAATGAAGGAGATGGTGGAACAGGATTCATGAAGCTCGGGACCACCGAAGTTTAAAACAACCAAATGGGCAAACTGATGGCTAACCCAGGCAAAGACAATGTTGCCATATATGGAGCACTAGCATTTACAAATGGAGGAAATGGACCAGGAGTTCCATCTGGGGGAAGATCTTGGTCGGTAGACTCAGGGGAAGCTTCCATCAGGAACGAGCATGAAAAAACCCTCTTTTTACAACCAAGAACTCGAACTGTTACCAGGAATATTTTGTGGGCAGTAAATTTTATGACACAGGAGCAAAACTTAACCTTTTCATATAGGACAAAAAGGTGACTCTATCTCTTTAGAGGTTTAATGAGCCTAAAAGGACAAGTGCTCAGATGAACCTTTTCTTTCAAGTAGTCTGGAAAGGAGTGAAAGTGACTACTCTGGAGAAATAGGCAAAAGGTTTCTCAAAAAACCCATAAACCTGTATATACACCTTGGCGATCATATGAAAACCAAGGACTTTTCATACAGCAGTCAATCTTCCCAATGTTGTGTTCGATGCATTATGATTTGCAAGGCAGGAGACATAGCTTCCTAAGGATATAGGATGATAACCTAGTGGAGTCTCCCAACATATATTCGACGGTACTGGGAACGCAAGTCCATACTAGCAGCTATTGAGTCACAGAAGGAGGAATCACCCAACCTTAAGTGAAAGCAATAGTGACTAGGTTTAATGATGCTGGAGCACATCTCTAGCCTAGACCTCTAAATAATGTGCGTTATGTTCCAATGCATTTTTAGGTTTATTCAGTTCATTTTAGAGTTGATCTTGAATTATGTTTCAATTTCAAGGCCTTACTGTATGTATATCAAAACCTAGGATGCAACTAGAATTAATAAAGCATCTTTCATTTCAATGAACTCCTACTTACAGAAGGCTAGAGAGATCATTCCCAAACCAAGACAAAACCAAGATCAGAAAATGCAATCACTCAAGAGACACAATGTATAAATACATCAATCCCTACAGTGCATCGATACTACTAATGAGAGATTTAAAGTTTGACTTCTAGTTTTTCAAACATGAAAAACTTGGAATGCAAAATGTACTTTCACTTTCGCATACTAATGAATGCAATCTTTTGATTTTGATAGTTTTGAATTCTAAAGAAATAAACAAGCAAGCATGAAAACTGATTGATCCAAACAATTGTAATCTATGTCTGGTAGTGAAACAATCGAATCAATATGCAAATTGGTCCAATAAATAACACAAATCACCAATCAGCCAAAAATAAGCGATGGAAAAAACCTCATGCAAACCAACAGGAGGGTTGCGGATGAATCTTTGGATAGACAAGTAACTAAGCCAAATAATTAAAAACTTGAAAAACCAGGTCACAAAGCCCAAAAATATGAGATTCACTTCAATGAAACCAAAGAGTAAGCACCTTAACTGAAAGCAATTAAAACGAACTAACAGATAAGAGAAAGATAGAAAGGGATTAACCAGAATTAATTCAGGAGGAAGAAATGAAAAAAACAATTCTACAGGAATTGTCGCGGGTATAACACCAGAAACTATTGCTGATTAGTCACTAGCCATAGCAATAGAGCGACGTCGTCACGAAAGTACACGTCTTTCATGTGACGAGCCGATTTCACGAATCGTTGTGATTGTGCGACAGGATTTAGTGACTCACAGACTTCTAAAAATGAGACAACATGACGTTAGTGCGAATATTTAGCTTTTTTCAGCGACGAACTTAAAAACAGTGAAAGGTAAATGAAAACTCCCAAACAAAGACCAGCCTATCCTTACAAAAAATAAAGGGATTTCCCAGATTGACCCAGGTAACCCGAAAGACTAATGGTTCAATCCCAAAATCCAAAAGGCACTAACTCAAAATCAAGCAAAAGAAAACAAGAGAAAAACAAAGGATGGACGCCAATTGGAGTCGCCAACTTGTGATGCAGGAAAGTGTTCCTTCTACAGAAAGAGGCAACCCCTCTAGCCCTAGAGTGGGTCTAATCACAACAAATACAGATCAACAATTGATTTCATTAAGCAGCCATCGTTGGAGGCCTACCTCAGACTAGTGGTTGATGAAGTTCCATTGCACTATTCCAACTTCCGTTTCCTTCTCCCTAATGAGAAATTAACCTGAAACAATGCAAGGAAAACAAAAAAGCACGTAACCGAGAAACAACAATGATCTATTTACTCACAAAGTCAAGAACTCATGAGCTATCAAGTAAATTACAAACAAGAGATAGGAAAAAATCATTGATTGTATTAATAATGAATCAAGAGCAAGCTTAAAACCAAGTCTTCACGTCGCAAGCCTTCTCAGAGGGTCCAACCAGTATGTTTCTCAAGCATTCACTCTTCAAGGATGGATCTCCCAACATACAATGTCTCTCTCACTCATAAGCTTTAAGACAAAGTTAAGGGCACTCCACAACCTTCCACAAGCTATCAACAATCCCACACTTGTCACACACACGCCAGCTATCTATCAAACTCAAAAGCACTAGCAGCACTGCCCAACCAAAAGAACTAAAAAAAACTAAGGAACTAGCATATCATAGCAATGGTGAGGGATTTTATAGGAGGAGGAATCTCCATGAAATGTGGGAGGAGGAGCTCATCCTCAAGGAAGGTAGCACAAATGATGGAACTACCATACCAGAGGGGGAAGGGCAACCCAAACTATCCCAACAACCAGGTCTGGAGACATCCAGAAGGCTAACTGTTGAAAAAAATTCACCCAATCTGGATCGTCATGAGCTGTAAACTAATTCTCCGCAACGACATCGCTAGGAGGCAATGCACGCAGACCCATTATCACTAGATATAACTCATAACCTCGCGTCGGGTCTAGAAATCTGACCATCGTGGGAAACATATGTACACCTACAACAGAGTCATGATGAGACCGTTATGGACATGGGAACGTCGCGTATATTAAGGTCTTACTCGTGATGAGGAAAAAATTAGGGAATGAGGGTCAATGGCAACATCAAAAAGCATTTGCTTAATCTTTGTACATCAGTGGGAAGATATGAACATGTTTATTTGACACATGACACAGCAGAGAGATTGAGATGAGGACAGTGACAAATTACTGTGTAACACCTACTAGTAACCAATACTCTACTTAGGTGAAGGAAATGAAGCTTGGAAGTCATGTCCCTAGAATCATGTTATTATCATGGAGGCATGAAAAATTATATCAATCATAGTTTTCCTTTGTTTCAAGCTTCTGTAAAAATGAAACTACTTTCAAGTAATCTCAAGCATACATTTTCCTTGTTTCAAGCTTATGTAAAAATAAAACCAATATCAAGCATAGTTTCACATGTTTCAATCTTGTGTAAAAATGAAACCATTCTCATCCTATTCTTTGTGATTACTATTTTTTATTAGCCTGTTTCTACCAAATGAGGCTTGGTTTTCTCATTCCATCATCACCATTTGCTTGTCCAATCATATGTTTTCACTTGGTTTTTTTACACTTTCTTGAGGAACCATTGTGATGAGTGGTATTATTAGCCAACCTCTTAACCTATACGTTTTTTGAGAAGTCCCATCATGACCAAAACTAGTTGCTACTCTGTAAAGCACTCATTCCACGAGGAGGAATCTTCTTTCAGTTCTTTTCAGACTCCTTGAATATGAAAATATTGTCAGGAACTTGTCTTTTTGAACTCATTAAAGTAATTGAAAAGACATCTATCTAGTATAAGTTTAACCCTTTTTCAAAATAGGATAGACTATTTATGAAAAAGGAATACTTTAGTCGAACATAACTAAAAGGTTCTCCTGGGTATCATTTTACGCCTTTTCAAACCCAAAAGACAAATTTGCGAAAAGGAACCTTTGGAGTTTTCTTTTTCGCCTCTTTTTGAAACTCTCTAAACATGAAAAATAAGTCGAGTTACACCTTTGTTGGACTCGTAAAAGCATCAAATAGTGACAGAATCATTGAACATGACTAGATCAAACCACTCCTTCTCAAGGTTCATTAAAAATACTCCAAGGGATTCATCTAAAGGATGAACTTACAGATAAAGAATATGCTATCCTCCTTAGACTTGTCAGAAATAAAGAGGTACTAACTAGAAATGGTTAGAGAAATTGGGAAAATAGGTTACTTGACCTATTAATGGTAGTTAGTTTCTCTTGAACATGACACTTTCACTTCATCTCTGTGACTGTTGGGTAGGGAAATCTGCTTATCTTTTTGGTTCATCACACCATATAAAAACCTTCATTATTGATTTTGGGTCAATGTTGCCAAATCCATCCGATGTCGTCAATATGTTCAAGAGAATTCCTTTAGCTGATATCTGCTACAATATGCATAAGAATTCATTGATTAGCACTTGTTTCTCCCCTCTAGAAGTTCGCTGATTCTAGAAATTTGGGAGAATTAAAAAATATTCCAAAGCTTCCAAGGTTGTTTTAACTATTTACCATAGATAAGGAGTTAAAATCCTATCTAATCCTATCTTAGAGACTTCACCTCTTATCCCTTGAGCTCATCCCCCGTCACTATATTATTATATATATATATATAATATAATATATATTATATATATACATATATATATATATATATATATATATATATATATATATTATATATATAGATATATATATCTTAAGCCCATAATGGTAAATCCTAAACGACCACACTTCTCCTATAAATTTACTGTCATCCATAGCGTCAGGGTCGGATTTTGGCAATTCATAGTAGCCTCATTCTTTTTCCTTAAACTTAAAGGAGTTATCATCTTCATGCATTAGGGTCGATAATGAGGTGTTCTTTGCGACAAGGAAGGACAAGTCAACTTGAAGAGACATCTACAAGATCAACTATTATTTATGGTTGTAAACTCTATCCTAATTCTATTCATATAAATAGTATCTTGTTTTCCAATATTTGTTGTGTTAGGTTTGCACTCATATATTTCAATGCCTTGCTGATTCATCGAATAGAGATGTTATATTACGCTACTTGGTTGTTGTGGATTCTTTTCTTGTTTTAGTCGTGTGTGTAAGCGGTAATTATAGCACTTGGAGCTACAGTTGGAGCTTACAAGAGAGGAGGAAAAGAAATCTTGCTACAGATTTGAGGTAGACCTCTTTCCCATTCTCTAACTTCTCTAAGGAAAACTATATTCTTTTTGTCTTCTGTTGTTATAGACTAGTCCACTAGGTCTACATAATTCACATTTTCCCACAATCATAAATTTTGTATACCACAACATATTAAGGATTCACTACTATAATATTTTTATATTTTGAGCTTGCAACCATGATACCACAAACAAATGATCGTCTCTTTTCATCTACATTTTCTACATGATATTTTCACTCATATTTCCATATTGTCACAGACTTCTTTACATGTGATAGATATTGATTGTTGTTATGAACTAGCTCACAAAGAGATAGAAAATATAGATCAATGACTTCAAAATCAACCTCTTCGAGGGGCCAACCTCCTTTACATTACAAAAATTAACAATTCTTGGATGATACAAATGAATAAACCTCCTTTCTATATATAGGAGCCTAAGGGGTCATAATATAATCAAAGCTGACATAACAATAATAATATAAGAGAAAAACAATAACAATAGTGGGCTTCTATGTGGCACACTAATAACAATATGGGTACAATAGGGGCACAATAATAACAATAAGGGATACAATGACAATAGTAATGGGGGAATCACTAGTATTATAGGGACCTAACATGCCCCTTTCCTTCAAAAAAGTGTTGTCCTCAACCTTGAGTAGTTTTGGATGCTTTTGTATAAAATTATCATCCTCCCATGTGGAATCTTCAGTTGGTAAGTTCTTCCACTTGATGAGATACTCCAAAATTGATTGAATTCGTAGCTATCGAGTTCTTTTCTATGGCTGCTTCAGGTTCCAATATGATTTATCCTTCCTCATCAAGTTCTAGCAATATTTTTTGAACTGGGAGCTTGTCACCTATAACCTTCTTTAAACATGAAACATGGAAAGCTAGGTGCACTTAGGAAGTTGCAGGAAGCTCCAATTTGTATGCCATGGTACCAATCTTTTACAACACCTTGTATGGACCATAATAATTTGGTGATAATTTATTATCCTTCTTAGCTTGCTTGAAGGACATTTGTTTATATGGTTGTAGCCGTAGGAATACCCAGTCACCTGCATCAAAACTTCTTTCACTACAATGTTGATTTTCATGTTGTTTCATTATATTCTACGCCAAAGTGAGGTTATCCTTTAAGAGTTGGAGAAATTGTTGTTGATGCTCGATGTGATCTTCCAATGGTTGAACCTTAGAAATTTCTCTTAAATATGATGTGATGGATGGTGGATGATATCCATAAAGTGCCATAAATCAGGTCATTTTCTCTGCATTATGGAAGGAAGTGTTATACCACCATTCAGCTAGAGCAAACCATTTGACCCATTGTGTTTTTTTATCAAATACAAAGCAATTAAGACATCCTTCCAAACATTTATTTACTATGTAAGTTTTCCTATTAGATTGAGGATGATAAGATGAGCTATGAGCTAACTGAGTACCAAGACAAGAAAATAATTATGTCCAAAAATTTCTAGTGAAATTGAGATCTCTGCCGCTTAAAATAATCTTTGGGTTTCCATGTAGCTTTCGAATTGTTTCCATAAATGCAGTAGAAACTGTACTGACTTTAAATGGGTTAGATAATGCACAAAAGTGTGCACACTTGGTAAGTATGTCAACTACCACCATGATGACACTCTTTCCTTCGGACTTGGGTAAACCTGTGATAAAATGCATTGTAACCTACTCCCAACATTGGCTTGGAATGGATAAGGATTGTAATAGACTCGGGATCTTAATTGTTTCAACTTTATTTTGTTGGCAAACCAAACATTTCGCCACAAAATTTTGAATATCTGACTTAAGGCCATCTTGAAAAATTTTCTTCTTAACCTTGTGTTAAGTCTTTAAAAATCTTGAGTGCCCTCCTAAGGGAGAAGTTTGCAATTCCATAAAAATCTTTGGTTTGAGTTGGGAATTCTTATATTGGAATAAGCGATCTTTGTACCATAACGAATCATTTTTCTAGCTAAATGTATCAGATTTACTGGGATCTTGTTGTAACTTTTGAATGGGTGCCCACACTTCTTCATCATTCTTCCATTAATCCTTTTCTTCGTTTATCCAATATGGTTGGATAATAGAAATTGCGCAAAGCAATGCTTCCACATCCTCATCCTTTCTTGAGAGTGCATCTGCCACAACATTTTGCTTCCCTTTTTTGTAGATGATTTCAAATTCATAACCCAACATCTTTTTGACCCATTTTTGCTGCTCTTATGAAGATAATATTTTTTCTAAAAAGTATTTAAGATTATCATGATCCATTTTTACCTTGAAGTGTCTTCCCATTAGGTAGGGTCACCATTTCTTAAGTGCATGTAGTATTGCCAACATTTCCTTCTCATCAATATCTTTGTGTAAATACTTTCCTTCGATTGGACAACTTTCGAAAGAAATGGGTCTTTCTTCTTTCATTAAAACAACACCAATCATTCCCTGAGGCATCACATTCCACAATAAATGTTTTTTTGAAGTCCTATGTAGTGAAGACCGATGCTTGGTACGTTGCCTCTTTAAGATGTTCAAAGGCCTTTTTTGTTTCTGGAGTCCATCAAAATGCATATTTTTTCACTAATGTTGTTAGAGGTGCTACTGTTATACCATAATTCCTAACAAACTTGTGATATTACCCCGTCAACCGGGAAATCCTCGCAGATGCTTTATGTATGTGGGGATTTTCCATTCCTTAATGGTTTTAATTTTTCTAGGGTCTACCTTAACACTTTCATGAAGTACAATATGACCTAGATATTCCACCTCTTTTACTCCAAAGAAGCATTTGGAGCTTTTTGCCTATAAATGTTTCTCCTCCAATAGTTTGAGTACCCTGTCAACATCTTGAACATGATTCTTCCAATACTTGTTGTACATTAGTATATCATCAAAAAATATTAACACAAATTTTCTAAGGAAGAGTTTGAAAATGGAATTCATCAAACCTTGAAATGTAGAAGGTGCATTGGTAAATCCAAAAGGCATGAACAAAACATCATAATGACCCTCATGAGTTCTAAGTGTTGTTTTTGGAATGTCTTCAATCTTCATTCTGATTTGATGATATCCTAAATGAAGATTCAACTTGGTGAAGTAAATTGATCCATGCAATTCATCCAATAATTCATCAATGACAGGAATGGAAAAATTATCTTTAATAGTGAGCTTGTTGAGCTCCCTATAATCCAGACACACGTGCCATGATCCATCCTTCTTGTGCACCAATACTGCAAGAGCAGAGAAAGAAATTCGACTAGGTTTAATTATACCAACGTCTAGAATTTCTGCAACCATATGTTCAATTTCACTCTTTTGGGCATAGGGATATCTGTAAGGCTTGATGTTTGGAGGAACACCTCCTGGAATCAAATGAATAGCATGACCATCATCACAAATAGGTGGGAGGCCTTTGGGAGTCTCGAATACCTTGGAATGATTATCCAAGACTGTTTGGAGATGTGGAGAAATAGATGATTTCGATGTGGGAACGTCTAGCGAACATAATTGTGCAAGTACACCTTGTTGTTCTTTCTTTAGAAGCTTTGTCATTCCATTAGAGCTTATTATATTTCTTGGTTTCCTTGCAATACCCCTTAATTCAACTTCCTTTCCTTCTGACCAAAATTTCATGAAACTTTCTTCAAAATTAGAAGCTATTGTACCCAAGGATTGTACCCATTGGACTCCTAGTACAACATTGGCACCACCCATTGAAATGGAAAGCATTGGGCTATTCAATACATATTTTGCCATGGATAGCTTGATGTTATGGAACTTTCCATAGAAATTTAAGGTTCCTCCACTTGCAACCATCACTTGACACTATGGTGCTAGATATAGGAAGCAATTCAATTCCTTGGCTATCTTACAATGAATAAAATTATGGGTACTGCCCGAATCAATCAACACTATTACCTTTTTCTTCTTGATATGCCCTTCTATCTTGATAGTTTGAGGAGTGGTAATTCCAACCTGTGCATTACAAGATATGGTCGAATTCATTTCTTATTTCTCTAGGGTTTGTTCTTGGTGTATATCCTCTTCTTTTGATGTTTCTTGTTCCTTTTCTTTGTCCTCATCACAATCTATGTAAAATAATTTCTTCTCAGCACACTTATGACCTTTAGTGTATTTGCTATCAAAACTGTAACAAAGCCCTTTTTCTCTTTTTTCTTCCAATTTTTGTGGTGTCAACCTTGTAGGTTGTGGAAAGCAAGGGGAAACAACACTTCCATGTTTATATTTGTGAGTGGTAGGCTTCCTTGTTGCCATAATTTTGATTTCCAACTTTCCTGCCAACCTGAATGCCTTCTTTAATGAATCAGGTTCCCAAAGGTGAACCTCATGTTGGATGTTATCCTTTAAAGTTCCTATGAACACATCAATCATATGCTCCTTTGGAATATATTTTACCCTTATATTCAATTTTTGGAAGTCCTCAATGTGCTCCATTATTGAACCCTTTTGTTTTAGATTTATCAATTGGCTAAAAAAGGTGTTGCTTTTTGTATTCTTATAATGTGCTATCATTTCTGCCGTAAAAATTGCCCAAGTGACAATTTGTTTACGAGAGTAAATCCATTGATACCATACAAACTGATTTGGTTCCAAATATAAAGTTGCAATGTATACCTTTTGTGTGTTTTGCACATTATGTAGATCGAAATATTGCTCCATATGTAATATCCATGTTACGGGATCCTTGCCATCAAACTTCCTCATATCGATATTTGGAACATGGTGGGTCTTCAATCCAACATTAGAGTCTATGAAATCATGATTAACATTTATTTTGTTCTCATCATTAGTTTCCTTTACTACCCTTTCACCATTAGTAAACATTTCTTCTAGCAACTTTGTCAAATCTATCTTCAAATCTTCCATTTTTCCTTCCATATTATATTCCACGTCATTTATCTTAGCTTCCACTCCTTTCTTTAAACCATCCATCTTGGCTTCCAAGCATTTCTTTAAACCATCCATCTTATCTTCCATGTCATCCATCTTAGCTTCTGTTACTTTTTGTGAGTGTTAATTTTGTTGTACTTGGTCTCTTAATCAACAAATTCATGGATCTTAGCTTCCACACCTTTCAGTACAATGTTGATTATTTAATTTTGATAACTTATTTATGTGCCCTACAATTGTTAGGTCCCTATAATACTAGTGATTCCCCCATTACTATTGTCATTGTAGCCCTTATTGTTATTATTGTGCCCCTATTGCACCCATATTTTTATTAGTGTGCCCCATAGAATCCCACTATTGTTGCTACTTCATGGATCTACCCTCAACATTCTGATTCTGAAACATTTTCTACTCGGACCAAAAAAATGACCATGCCATCATACTCCTAGTAAAATTCTGGTAAATTTGGGTATAAACTTGGCACAATTCAGTCTCTGTCAAAATTTAGTTCCAAGGAATCTTAATGATTCTTCAAATATTCCCCGCATCAAAGCTCTTTCCATCAAAGTTCCACCTAGAAAATGGTTCAACACTGACGCATGGTTTTATTACACATAAATCTTCTCAGCACATTGTTCTAAATCTGCCCATGGTTCAACTTTATAAGCTCACGCTCCTCCCTACAACATGAAATTAGGCATTTAAATAATGTTAGAGCCGACGAACATAACAAGAATGGTCGTTAGTTGCACTGTCATCGAACTTCATTTAAAGAATTTGGCTAGAAAGTGGTTAGGGATTCGAACCTTGCCAACTCGAACTCTTTTTTTATTTTAATAAACAATGTGTAATCCACTGAATCCATCGTTGGAAGAAACCCATTGGCATACATTACCACAACCATTTAAATTAACTCATTCGTTGAATTTATTTTTTTTGGATATTTATATGGTTTTTAATAGTCTATATATAGGGTATTATAACCATGTCACCACCATATTGCATTTGACCATCATGCCATTCAATAATTCGTTGGTTTTCTTTTATATAACTTTTATATAAATCCATATTTAATATATGGTTTCGAACCATGTATAACAAACACCTTATTTTGAATTTTTATATGGTTTGTTTGTTTTTCTATGATATATATATATATATAGGGATTGGAGGCCAATGGTGGAGTGCCATGTGTCGATGGCCTATTGACCATTCAGTCACCACATCCCCTTATCACTCGAAAACTTCTGATCATCATAAAAATAGTCGTACAGACTCCAATTGAGTTGTCGTTCACATAATTGGGTTTGTAATAGAGAGATCTGTTAGCCTCCTGCTCATAGCAGGTATTCACCTTTCGTGATCGACATATGTACAAGCCAAATATGTCATGCTTTGCTTACAACAATGTTCCATATTTGAAATTTGCTACTATGGCAAAGAGGGCACAAAATCCTCAGGCACAAAAGTCATTGCATGTATTCTTGAGGACCATGGACCAGGCACTATTAAACATTTCTCAAGCATGTCCTCTTACATCGCCTCAAAGACACCAACTATGCACCATCCAAAGTCATATGAGCATTTGTCTACTATTTCTACTTTGCCAAAAGAGGCCTGCTAGTATTGATAATTCAAATTTAGTTGTGGATGTCAAGTGTGCTTCCTTTGGGTGCATGTGTTTCCTCTTAAATTCTATGCTCCAGCAGTTTTGCCACTTCTTTTTTCCTGACAGCAACAGTAGAAGCTAGTCACCTAGAACCATTCAGGCCTAGCTTTTAGAAATCAATTAAAAGATTTGAAGCAACAGCGCAAGACGGAGTTGAAAGGTTTGATCCAATAAATGAAGAGTTTGATCCTCATATGCACATGGCAGTATTTCAAGTTCAAGATGCTAGTAAGCAGCCTGGCAGCGTGGCTGTGGTTTTGAAGAGGATTGTGAGTGAAAAAATGCAATTATTTTCTCAATCCTATTCTATATGTTTAATTCCCAAGTCATCTCTTTTCTCCTCTGTTTCATCACCTGAAGTATATGTTGACAAAAGTAAATCTAAAGGTTTCTCTATCAAGTGTCTAACATCTCGGGCATCAATACAAGAAATGTTAGTAACTAAGTCACAGGCTCATCCTGAAGGTGCCATGGACAGATTTAGTTCCTTTTCAGCTACCAATTCCTCTGACAGTGAAACACTTTTATTGATATATGCATGGTTCATTTTACTCTGGTTGAGAATGGCATCTGGCTGAAGACTAAGAGAAGTATCAAGTTCAGAATCCTTTTCATGAGCTAAACCTTCAGAGAAATTCAGTGCATTATGATCTTGGTCTGCCTGTGAAACCTTGCTCAGCATATCTTGTTCAGACTTTCCACTATCTTCCTTATATTCTGAAGCTAATATGTGAATTCCATCCAAATGTTCCCACTTATTATTTGCAGTGTCTCCAGGTAAAAATTCAGGTTTAAGATCTGTATTTACAACATCTAAGTTGCTTGATCTTGTGGAGAATGTGGGGTCCATCAATGATCTATCAGGAAAAGCCAGACTATTTCTTGTTTTGCCAGTTGCAATTGTGGATGCTTTCATCGTTATTTGGATTTTTACTTCTTTGTCTAAAAAACATTGGAGAAACTTTAGGCAAGGAGGTCGCTTGCTAAGCTAGACATTTACAAGAAGTTCACTAATGCATTGGCAGTTGATGTATTTGTTTCCGTGGCATGGATTGGATATGAGCAAATGACTATGCGACCAGCTTGGGAGCTGCTGCAACATTGAAAAGAATTGGTTGGATCCTGTGAATATTCGAACGTGGGTGCTCCCAAGATACATTTTCCAGTACCTTTTACCATCTGAAAGACCAAGGATCAATGAACTTATTGAAGATTCCATTCTGGAAGCAGAGAATAGCCCTGTTTCACTTACAAATAAAGAAGAAATGTCTTCTGGGCCTGAATTTTTTACTTCTGATGATACTATATGGGTGGGGAATGAAGAGATGCTGGAGGAATCGACGTCCTTACAGCATGATTATTGTAACGTGATAGAATGTGCAAAGGAAAGCCTCTTGATAATGGGGAAATCTGACCGAAAGCTGAGCTCAAGTCACAGGACAAAAATAAATCTAAAAGCAAACTTAAGGATGTGGTTGTTAAACCAGCTAAATTGGTACGCATGGCTAACTTATGTGTTATTTCTAGCCATTCGGTTAATGGAGTTGCTGAAATCCACAGTGAAATTGTGCACAACATAATGCTACACAAAGGGATCAACTTGTCAACCTAATTAAGTCTCTGAGCCAAGCCAAAACTTCTTCAGTTCATTAGCTGCGTATTCTGGGTTCTAACACTGGTGTTGAACACATTTCGGGGAACGTCTTGCTGGACTGCACCAGAATTGAAGGAACGGCAAGTGTATGGTCCTTAAGTTGATATATGGTCCTTTGGAATAACGGCATTGGAGTTGTCTCACGGGCATGCTCCATTTACAAAGTTTTCTCCTATGAAGGTTTTGAAGGTGCTGGTTTGATGGGGTTGCCATCATTTTCTGATTCTTTGGCAACCGTTAATTCTGCTAGAGCAGAGGCTACTGAGGAAGGAAAAGATCATATTATGCAAACTCAGTCAGAATCTTTGGCAGTTTCTTTGCAACTCCAGCCTTTAAATGTGCTCAATGGACATGCTGCTGCATTTGAGGGTGACATCAGTTCTTTTACTACACCTAATAAGGAGAGCAAAGTTTGTCCCTCGTGTATGCATATTTGGAGGCAAAGCGTTTGCAACATATGTGCAGGCAAAAAGGATAGTGAAACTGATAATAGATGTTGAAGTTACAATCATTCACGACTCAGAGATATGAGACTTGCTAAAAGGTTGTATTTATACCGGATTATAATGTAGATAAGGTTAAAGGATTTCATATAAATACAACAAGAAAACCCCAGGGTTTTAGAAACCAAGACGATATTACAGGCCAGTCCACTATTGAAGACCAGAAGGACAACAAGCCTCTGACATCATTTGTGATTTGCTTGTTCATGAAGTATTGAACTACTTTATTATTTGATAAACACGATGTTAAGTCCTTGTATAATTGGGGACTTGCACTCTGTTTTCGTGCTCGGCTTACTGAAGAGGGGGGAGAGGAAGCAGTTAAAGATGCAGACAAGATATACTTGGCGGCAATTGACAAATTTGAAACTATGACGGGGATTAGCCAGGTTTATGCACCACATGCATTGCTGAATTGGGGCTTGGCTTTGCGTAATCGATCTTGTATGCGCCCAATGCAAAGTAAGGAAAGAACCAAAATTTTACAGCATGCTAATTCAACTGCGGTAGCTTCAGCAATGATGATATGGAACAAGACTCCTTGAACGGAGATAAGATGAAAAGCAGAGTGGGTTGGTGCTACAGCACATGGGCTTTTTAATTTTCCACCTGGTGTGCGTGAGGCTAGAGTGCAAGCGGCCAGTTCTGTGGTGTAGTCGAGATGATCGGACCCGATAAAAATGAAAATGAAAGCGTTTGGTGAATTTCAACAAGTCCCCTCAGCACCGCCTGAACCTCAGCAGCCTAAATCCTTCTGGATGTGAAGGGCAACTCATCAAGCTGAAGGGACAGCCAGCCACCGCCACAATCTAAAAAGGCAAAAAATTATTTGTTAAATCTATGGAACCGCCTAAAGGATTCCTGGGCAGTTATTACACAGTTATGACCAAATAGCCAGCGCATCACAAGAAATGACCCATACTTAAACTCCATTTTAATATTGCTGCCTCCGGCGCCGCTTAGATAGATATTTTCTTGCATTTATTTCAGTACAGATTAGGATAGAAGCTGTGACTCCATCAGATCGATCTGAGATCTGCTTGTAATAGATATTTTTCCTATTTAAACAACGTTGTTCGTTGTTCAAAGGGTGAGAAATGTTTTGATCGTTAATCTCATTTTGAGGCTTGCTATGTACGCTCCAAGAAATTCAATGAACAGAGCTTGCTGGAACATGTGTGTTTGGACTGTCTAAATGTGTATTTGATGGCTGAAGAACAAGATTGCAGAATTCTCGTGTTTCCTCATGGACTAATAAGTTTTCCTCACCTCTTTCTACAGTTGCTATGTTTGCTATATCGTATCTGTGTCATGATCTAAACTTGCAGGGAAAAAGAATAGTTCAGATGTCACTTAGCTGTGCTCTGCCCTCAATTCCTGCTTTTTCTCTATGTTTTCTTTCTAAATTAGCCTATAAATATGAATTCCTCTTAGGCTCATATTTGCACTAGTTTCCTCCGTATATGAATATTGTTGTAGGAATTTCTTAATTGCTCCTATATGATATTCATTCACGTTCCCTCTGTTAGCATGAATGAAAATTACTTAGCTGTCTTTCATTCCTTGACATCCGTTTCATCCTCATTCAAACCTGATATTATTCCTTGTGCAGCTATCCTGCTCTGTAGTCTCTTCTTTGCCAAAGAAAACACATCCTTCAGTCCACATCCTTGACTCCATGCCCAATGTTCTAAATCTCTTGCGCTTTGCATGCCAAACACTGCCTGAATTGATCGTTCGTCCTGCCAAACTTAAACAAAAAACCATGTGCATAATAACTAGCCTGAAATCATTTCCTAAATAAAGCTAAATCCCGAAGAGAGAGCCCTCTCTGACTGCTGGTAGGCTAGGACCAGCTGTCCAAAGCTTGGTCTGTGGTTACCTCGGCCGTATCCCTTAAGGAGAAGGGGACAACCTAAGTGTTAACATAAATGGCGACTCCACTGGGGACCTGAATCATTTTGTTCATCACTGTAAACCCCCTTTCTGGAGAAAGTGCTCCTTTTCTTCAGAGCTTTTCATGTTTAGTTCTGATCTTCGATGGTGGACAAAGATCAGGCACTCCAAAGTAAAGGCATCCACCTGGCGACTCCACTTCATTTTCATTCAAGACTCCACTGAGGAACGAACCAATTCTACAACCAAATAGTCCATATTCCAAAGCATTATCAGTAAGACAGGATGACCGGGTTCGTGGAAGATCTCTCATTTGGTAAAGCTTTAGATGTATTCAGGGAGAATTTATCGGAATTTGAGCTTGATGAAGAATTTTTCAGATTGATGTTGTTAAAAACAACAGGAGGCTCACATAACCTTTTTCTTGATTTAGTTGTTGAAAGATATGAAAATGAAATTGAATTCTTGCAATCTCAAATCCATTCATATCATTTTCGCGATCCTGAAGCATTTCTTCAAAATCTTCCTTCCCCAAGTCATGAGGAAATAGTACTACCTTCTGACTTACAGATTGAGGATAATTATGTTTATGTTTTCAAGGCAAAGACTGAAGATTTAGTTGCAGGGCTTATTACCAAAGAGGCAATTGTTCCATCCGACCAAGAAGGCCCAGAAGAAGCTATCCCACATGATGTTTTTATTGATCCTATATCAGACTACATGGAACTGCTTCTTAACTCAAGTTCTTTAGCATGTTTTCTCCGTGAGGACCAAATACATCAGCATCGGCCTTTCTATACCACAATTTTGATCATAGGGGCACATGACCGAATAGTGCTTCCAAGTTCATTAACAATCAGTGAGCCAGTTCATCTCTTTTTTCAGTTGCTTAAGTGGCTGCACTGGTTATTTGACTTCACCTGACATCAAAGTAAGTGCTGGTTAGGGTAGGTAGGTAGGATTAATAAGGCAGCCGGCAAGGGGAATTTTGCAGAGAACAACATCAATTAAAGACTAAGGCATTCTGACCTGCTGTTCTTGAATTTTCATGAGGAAAAGCCATCCCCAAGTGGAGCCACTATTAGCCTCCTGCTCATAGCAGGTATTCACCTTTCGTGATCGACATATGTACAAGCCAAATATGTCATGCTTTGCTTACAGCAATGTTCCATATTTGAAATTTGCTACTATGGCAAAGAGGGCACAAAATCCTCAGGCACAAAAGTCATTGCATGTATTTTTGAGGACCATGGACCAGACACTATTTAAACATTTCTCAAGCATGTCCTCTTACATCGCCTCAAAGACACCAACTGTGCACCATCCAAAGTCATATGAGCATTTGTCTACTATTTCTACTTTGCCAAAAGAGGCCTGCTAGTATTGATAATTCAGATTTAGTTGTGGATGTCAAGTGTGCTTCCTTTGGGTGCATGTGTTTCCTCTTAAATTCTATGCTCCAGTAGTTTTGCCACTTCTTTTTTCCTGACAGCAACAGTAGAAGCTAGTCACCTAGAACCATTCGGGCCTAGCTTTGAGAAATCAATTAAAAGATTTGAAGCAACAGTGCAAGACGGAGTTGAAAGGTTTGATCCAATAAATGAAGAGTTTGATCCTCATATGCACATGGTAGTATTTCAAGTTCAAGATGCTAGTAAGCAGCCTGGCAGCGTGGCTGTGGTTTTGAAGAGGATTGTGAGTGAAAAAATGCGATTATTTTCTCAATCCTATTCTATATGTTTAATTCCCAAGTCATCTCTTTTCTCCTTTGTTTCATCACCTGAAGTATCTGTTGACAAAAGTAAATCTAAAGGTTTCTCTATCAAGTGTCTAACATCTCGGGCATCAATACAAGAAATGTTAGTAACTAAGTCACAGGCTCGTCCTGAAGGTGCCATGGACAAATTTAGTTCCTTTTTAGCTACCAATTCCTCTGACAGTGAAACACTTTTATTGATATATGCATGGTTCATTTTACTCTAGTTGAGAATGGCATCTGGCTGAAGACTAAGAGAAGTATCAAGTTCAGAATCCTTTTCATGAGCTAAACCTTCAGAGAAATTTAGTGCATTATGATCTTGGTCTGCCTGTGAAACCTTGCTCAGCATATCTTGTTCAGACTTTCCACTATCTTCCTTAGATTCTAAAGCTAATATGTGAATTCCATCCAAATGTTCCCACTTATTATTTGTAGTGTCTCTAGGTAAAAATTCAGGTTTAGGATCTGTATTTACAACATCTGAGTTGCTTGATCTTGTGGAGAATGTGGGGTCCATCAATGATCTATCAGGAAAAGCCAGACTGTTTCTTGTTCTGCCAGTTGCAATTGTGGATGCTTTCATCGTTATTTGGATTTTTACTTCTTTGTCTAAAAAACATTGGAGAAAATTCAGGCAAGGAGGTCGCTTGCTAAGCTAGACATTTACAAGAAGTTCACTAATGCATTGGCAGTTGATGTATTTGTTTCCGTGGCATGGATTGGATATGAGCAAATGACTATGCGACCAGCTTGGGAGCTGCTGCAACATTGAAAAGAATCAGTTGGATCCTGTGAATATTCGAATGTGGGTGCTCCCAAGATACATTTTCCAGTACCTTTTACCATCTGAAAGACCAAGGATCAATGAACTTATTGAAGATTCCATTCTGGAAGCAGAGAATAGCCCTGTTTCACTTACAAATAAAGAAGAAATGTCTTCTGGGCCTGAATTTTTTACTTCTGATGATACTATATGGGTGGGGAATGAAGAGATGCTGGAGGACTCGACGTCCTTACAGCATGATTATTGTAACGTGATAGAGTGTTCAAAGGAAAGCCTCTTGATAATGGGGAAATCTGAACCGAAAGCTGAGCTCAAGTCACAGGACAAAAATAAATCTAAAAGCAAATCTAAGGATGTGGTTGTTAAACCAGCTAAATTGGTACGCATGGCTAACTTATGTGTTATTTCTGGCCATTCGGTTAATGGAGTTGCTGAAATCCACAGTGAAATTGTGCACAACATAATGCTACACAAAGGGATCAACTTGTCAACCTAATTAAGTCTCTGAGCCAAGCCAAAACTTCTTCAGTTCATCAGCTGCGTATTCTGGGTTCTAACACTGGTGTTGAACACATTTCGGGGAACGTCTTGTTGGACTGCGCCAGAATTGAAGGAACGACAAGCGTATGGTCCTTAAGTTGATATATGGTCCTTTGGAATAACGACATTGGAGTTGTCTCACGGGCATGCTCCATTTACAAAATTTTCTCCTATGAAGGTTTTGAAGGTGCTGGTTTGATGGGGTTGCCATCATTATCTGATTCTTTGGAAACCGTTAATTCTGCTAGAGCAGAGGCTACTGAGGAAGGCAAAGATCATATTATGCAAACTCAGTCAGAATCTTTGGCAGTTTCTTTGCAACTCCAGCCTTTAAATGTGCTCAACGGACATGCTGCTGCATTTGAGGGTGACATCAGTTCTTTTACTACACCTAATAAGGAGAGCAAAGTTTGTCCCTCGTGTATGCATATTTGGAGGCAAAGCGTTTGCAACATATGTGCAGGCAAAAAGGATAGTGAAACTGATAACAGATGTTGAAGTTACAATCAATCACGACTCAGAGATATGAGACTTGCTAAAAGGTTGTATTTATACCGGATTATAATGTAGATAAGGTTAAAGGATTTCATATAAATACAACAAGAAAATCCCAGGGTTTTAGAAACCAAGACGATATTACAGGCCAGTCCACTATTGAAGACCAGAAGGACAGAAAGCCTTTGACATCATTTGTGATTTGCTTGTTCATGAAGTATCGAACTGCTTTATTATTTGATAAACACGATGTTAAGTCCTTGTATAATTGGGGACTTGCACTCTGTTTTCGTGCTCGGCTGACTGAAGAGGGGGGAGAGGAAGCAGTTAAAGATGCAGACAAGATATACTTGGCGGCAATTGACAAATTTGAAACTATGACGGGGATTAGCCAGGTTTATGCACCACATGCATTGCTGAATTGGGGCTTGGCTTTGCGTAATCGATCTCGTATGCGCCCAATGCAAAGTAAGGAAAGAACCAAACTTTTACAGCATGCTAATTCAACTACGGTAGCTTCAGCAATGATGATATGGAACAAGACTCCTTGAACGGAGATAAGATGAAAAGCAGAGTGGGTTGGTGCTACAGCGCATGGGCTTTTTAATTTTCCACCTGGTGTGCGTGAGGCTAGAATGCAAGCGACCAGTTCTGTGGTGTAGTCGAGATGATCGGACCCGATAAAAATGAAAATGAAAGCGTTTGGTGAATTTCAACAAGTCCCCTCAGCACCGCCTGAACCTCAGCAGCCTAAATCCTTCTGGATGTGAAGGGAAACTCATCAAGCTGAAGGGACAGCCAGCCACCGCCACAATCTAAAAAGGCAAAAAATTATTTGTTAAATCTATGGAACCGCCTAAAGGATTCCTGGGCAGTTATTACACAGTTATGACCAAATAGCCAGCGCCTCACAAGAAATGACCCATACTTAAACTCCATTTTAATACTGCTGCCTCCGGCGCCGCTTAGATAGATATTTTCTTGCATTTATTTCAGTACAGATTAGGATAGAAGATGTGACTCCATCAGATCGATCTGAGATCTGCTTGTAATAGATATTTTGCCTATTTAAACAACGCTGTTCGTTGTTCAAAGGGTGAGAGATGTTTTGATTGTTAATCTCATTTTGAGGCTTGCTGTGTACGCTCCAAGAAATTCAATGAACAGAGCTTGCTGGAACATGTGTGTTTGGACTGTCTAAATGGGTATTTGATGGCTGAAGAACAAGATTGCAGAATTCTTGTGTTTCCTCATGGACTAATAAGTTTTCCTCACCTCTTTCTGCAGTTGATATGTTTTCTATATCGTATCTGTGTCATGATCTAAACTTGCAGGGAAAAAGAATAGTTCAGATGTCACTTAGCTGTGCTCTGCCCTCAATTCCTGCTTTTTCTCTATGTTTTCTTTCTAAATTAGCCTATAAATATGAATTGCTCTTAGGCTCATATTTGCACTAGTTTCCTCCGTATATGAATATTGTTATAGGAATTTCTTAATTGCTCCTATATGATATTCATTCACGTTCCCTCTGTTAGCATGAATGAAAATTACTTAGCCGTCTTTCATTCCTTGACATCCGTTTCATCCTCATTCAAACCTGATATTATTCCTTGTGCAGCGATCCTACTCTGTAGTCTCTTCTTTGCCAAAGAAAACACATCCTTCAGTCCACATCCTTGACTCCATGCCCAATGTTCTAAACCTTTTGCGCTTTGCATGCCAAACACTACCTGAATTGATCATTCATCCCACCAAACTCAAACAAAAACCCATGTGCTTCATATCTAGCCTGAAATCATTCCCTAAACAAAGCTAAATCCCAAAGAGAGAGCCCTCTCTGACT